>MJUT01023637.1:210756-238449 GCA_002080005.1 Gigantidas platifrons
CTACACATTACCCCGCTTCCGAGCCAACCACTCTGCGTCACCCTACCCTACACATTGCCCCGCTTCCGAGCCAACCACTCTGCGTTCTTACTACTTCATGGTGCATGCTTTACCAGAATGTAAGGCATTGTATGTCGATAATAATATTCCTGAATCAAAATATGCACACACAAAAAAAAAATATGTTTTTAAATATCTGGATTTAGCGCCCACGATTGGCACATTTTAAAACAAATTCGAATCTAAGTTTTTTTTTTTAATTATCTCGTTACTACGTATTGCGATGACCACCATACCCAAATCGATTTCCATATCCAATTTTAGGAATTAGAATCGACACACAACCATACGTACCACGTGCACTCCAGTATCTTAGACGTACCATGCAAAGCAAAGCATATCAACTTTTGCTCCATGTGGTTTTTCTCTTTATGTCCTATAGCTTTCTTGGGCGCAAACACTTTTAAATCATTTGGCTTTGAGCGTACTCGATGATGGTTATTCTAGAAACGCATCGTGCCCGAAAAATTGTACATCTATATATCACTATCACTGGGTCGATGCCTCTGTTTGTGGACTATAAGTCACAGAGGATATCATCCACCCAGAGTCAGTGATTCCGCACTGATATGGTTCGTTGGATATATTTATTATGGAAATGTACAGTCCCTAAATTGCTTAATTAATATTAAAACTAAGGTTCTCCTCCCTCATGCATAGATGATCTTAGCCGATATTGGCTATTTGATTAGGCCCTTTGATCTTTTTGCTCGTTCACAATTTAAATCATCTGGCTTTGAGCGTACCTTATGAAGGTTGTTCTATAAACACATCCCGCACACTAAATTAGATATCTACGTTTTTATTAGATCTTTGTGTCGAATGTTTGTGATCAATCCACGCATCTTTTGTTATTTTTGTATTTGTTTTCCTCGTCGTTTGCATTGGTGTTATATTCAAACTTTTCAAATCATTATTGAGAATTCTAATATTTATATGACGAATTGTTGCATTTTTTTTTCGAGATTCCAAAAATTGTTATATACTTATTATTTATATATTTTTTAACAAACGAAATAAAACGGTTTTAGTTATTTTAATAAATTGTAACTTTTATTTCAAGATAAGTTCAGTTCGAGATATATAGGGTCCAACACCGGAACCGAGTACCTTTCACGATGTTTGACTCTCTTTATCACCCCTTCCCACCATGTCAATATTTGTTTACTTTTTACAGTAAAAACATACCCGTCGTTGACAAAATTCAAACAAAAAATAGTTGTATATCGGTTGTATATCGACAATTTACTTGAACAATAGAAAACAATTTTGCGAGAAAACGTTTGTCTTACCAAGGAGCCTGGTTAAGATGGCAAAATGTGTTTCACCTAAATTAAAGGGCTACTGTATCCAATGGGTGAAACAACGAAGTCACTGCATCGAACACAATCAATCCGGAAACAGTACAACACTTACATAAATACATTGCATTGTCTATTCACGAAAAAACAAGAGAAAAATAGGGGCCACATTCTTTCTCAAAAATTGTGAATTCAAGTTTCATATATTTTCCTACAATAACATGAACAAGAAATGGATTGTCAATTATTTATGTACCACATTAGGTCTGCATGACAGCAAATAGAGCTACCTGGCAATAAAATACGATTCAACAGTATATTTAGATATAAGTATTAATAATTCAAATAAAAAAAAAACACATTAACTTTTTACCTGTCATGCTTCCCATGTACTGTTCAAGCCACCAATACAAGGCAAAAATAAATTCACGATATTAAAAGTTCGACCTACCAACTAGCAGCTATAATATTTACTTAACTTGTATACTTGAATTGGCAATACAAAATGTCTCGCACATATTGACAAACAGTCGTATATGCAGTACGGAAATGAGATGTTATTATCTCGTCGAACCGTTTTGGCATAATTCTATAAAATATCAGTGAGTACACACACAAGCATAAATAACGTACATAAGACATGGACCCTCCTACAAACAACAGGGGATAAAGACGAATCGAGCATCGGTTTTATTCGGATATCTTAACGGACATCACAACACAACTCGGAACGTAAAGACACATAATAAGACAACACAAAAAACTAAAATGATGAATAATACGGACCCCAGCAAACAAACCGGGGATGAACTTACTTCATCCTGCTTCTTATAAGATACCCGCCGTGTAACTCATATTTATAATCAAGTCCGGTAAAAGTCTTGGCAGTGATAGAGGAAAGAAAACATCTACATAAAAATTAAAAGATCCATGACGTTAAAAGCAATAATGAAGTGAAAAACAAAAACTACCACACTGTCGGACCAGTTTCAGAATCCAATCACGTGATGACATGTACATTGTGCAGCAGTGTTTATAAGAGATGTAGAGTACATCTTATATTTCAGATTAGAAAAATATTCACCATTTTATCTTATCAGTTTGTCAATCAGAATATCGCTCCATACAACCGATTCCAAAGTATTTTTTACATACATGATTTACAGTATGAACACTTTGTTATCGATATGAATATCGCTGAAATACGGCTCAATTAACGCTACGATTTCGGCATTAAAATGAAGTTCGGTTCGTCGTTACCTTCAGTCGTGTGTACGAGGTCTCAAAACTTATATACGTTATTTGTGTTTGCTTGGGCATAGTGGTGTAGAACACATATTGTATTATGTTTATGCTTTGTTTATCATCGTCATTTGTCTTGTTCACTATATGTTGCCAGTTTATCTAGATTGTCCATTCTTGATTGCCCATTCGGTTTTCTCTACCGTTTATTTAATGTTAAAAACACCCAATCAATTTAACTTTCATGTTTTGCTATTATTCTTACATCATAGGCCCATTAGTTTACATGCTCACCAGGACTTTTGAATTATTTCTAATCTGTTGATATGATCGTACATGATGAATGTGATTCCATAAACGTTTCTTGTCCACCAATTTATATATCTACATTTCTTTTTACTGGACGATTTTTAGGAGAAGATACGAAAAGGGGTTATCATAATCCGTAAATCGAAGAACAGAGAATACAATCGGAAACGCAAAAAGGACAAACACTAGATGCAAAAAACTACACAGAAAATTAAAGATCGAGCAACGCGAACCCCACTGAAAAAAGTCGAAAGTAAACTCAGGTGCTCCGGAAGTGTAAACAGTTCCTGCTCCATTAGTGGCACCCGTCGTGTTACTCGAGTAGCAAACATAGTGACAAGTCATTAATGAGGAAACGACTGGCAAAATCTTACGACATGCGGAGGAGATCCGTGATCTTTTGTGACACAGATAAATCTGTTATTTCATAGAGATATACCAGTACTTGAAAAAGTATTGGACTAAAAGAAGCCTATCAACAAAAACTATAGCAATTGCAAGACGTATAGTTTCTCACTTTATTTTGTAGTTCGAGAACAAATTAAAAATTCCACATTGTCGAAACAGTTCCGAAATCAAGACGCAAAATCGTAGAAATGAACAAAATCGATTCCGAGAAAGCATATATACATCTGAATCAATTGCTAGATTTTTATTTAAAAATCAGACAAGTTCTTTTTATGTCGATTTGCATCAAGTTACGGAGTAGTACATGCATGTTCCATTACGGGAAGAATGGTATCAACTAGAATGAACAGGGCCTTGGCACCGATAGATACAACAACGTCTTACAGTGATCAGCTCCCAGTAAATAACAGGCAGCAGAATGTAAAGTATTGTATTTTCATCATAGTATTCATAAACAGCATTTTGGAAAGTATGGCTTTTAATACACATAATTGCACATTTGAAAAATAGTCCATCTAAGATAGTATTTTCAGAAATCCCTTTAGACATTCCGATGTCCAAGGCGATTTTCGTATTACCAATATAAGACTTAACCTACGCTTGAGACAATCCCGGTACATTCACCCTTCGTCTTTCATGATCCCTTCTTTTAACAATCAGCAAATGCAAGAGTCGGTTTTCCTCGAATGAAATCTGACTGTAACCAACTGTCACGCTTTCATAGTTGTGAATCTCTTTGTTAAAGCTATCAGTTTACGAAACACATACATATATTTAAACTTATTCAATGGTTGTGTGTAACCTTTGAGAGAATCTTAAACTTGTTGTGAAGCGGTTAGTATTGGTAGGCGTAGACGTACAAGAAATTGCATGTTGACCAACACATTGTAAATTGATTCTATTAACGTGCCGGTGGATTGTAGCAAATCATCTTTCCCGATGTTTTCTATTTTTAGATTTGTTTTCTCCTTTTTATTTTGTGATGCTATATTGCATTTTTAAAGCATTCCAATACGGCGTGGGCCCACGCCCGGCTTTGTAAATTACACAAAAAGTGCACTCGACTCCCACCCGCAAATGATAAAGCTTACCAGTTTCTTGCCCATGGTCGGTGATTCTCTCCGGCTTCTTACACCACTAAAAATGTTCGCCATGATATGGCTGAAATATTGCTGAAAGTGACGCTAAAGACAACAAATCAATCAATCTAAGCATTCCTGATGATTTAATTCGATTTATGAATTAAACGAATGTTGATGACGAGAGGCTTTTGATCTTTTTGATACTTCCACTTTAAAATAATGACTACTTACTCATTGACACAATAAAATGTATCTGTCATTTGATTGTCTTTGCTGGATCCACGATGCTGTTAGTTCCCTTTACTTCTATTTTTTTTCCGTTTGCTTGTTTAGTTTTTTTTTCTTCATTTTTATCTTTTGTTTAATTTTTAAACAAACGAAGCACATAAGAATACTAAAATGTAAGTGGAAACGTCTCACAAATATTGATAGAAATAATTTTATTTTTAGATAAGGCGAATTCAAGATAACAAGGAAGATAAACCAATCCAGAAGTAGTATAACCATAATATGAATTCATTGTGTAGACAAGTACAGCAAAACACGAGAAAAGAGGAGGGAGCCAGATGAACTAGGAACCAGTGGAAATTCTTACTTGTGACAACGCGAATGTTAGATGATGGAATCGTAAAAAAATATGAAAACAAAATGTGTTTTTCGTTGCATTATAGCTTTGTTCGTTTGTCTTGCAGTATTTACCTTTGTTGATTTTGAACAATACACCTCTCTATTACCATGTATTGATATAGATAACGAGACCTACGTCACACAGCAATGGATGGTCGTTGTGACGGTGTCGCATGGCTTTCACAAAATGTTTGATAATTGGTGGTATCATTATAAACAATTGAAACTAACAATGAAAGTAAAAATGATAACAGAAGATGCCTTAACGTTTAACAGATATGCGTCTACTCGGGAGTTACAGGTTGTCAAAGGGGATTTTACCTTGAAAACTACAAACGCCCTTAATTACGGAACAAGAGAATATAAGAAACTAGTCAGTAAATGAGCGACATATCTTTTAAAAGAAATAAATAATGGCAAAAATATAATATACACAGACATAGACACGGTCTGGCTTAAAGATCCAAGAACATATTAGAAAGGAGGTTACGACGTGTGGGCACCATTGGATCATTGGTACCATTACTGTATGGGATTCATAGCACTTAGAGCTACTTCAGCTGTGGAATATTTCTTGATAGAATGGGAATATATGCTGCAACAACCTTCATTAAACCAATATGCATTTAACACACTTATAAAACGGTCTAAGCTCAACCATATCTGTCTTCCTGAACAAGAATTTCCATCTGGTGAAGTGTATTTTGAGCAACATAAAACTGTTGGTGTCGTTGTTGTACATAATAATTTTATTGTTGGTATCGACCAAAAAAAGGAAAGATTGATCAGAAATGGACTTTGGTGGAAAAAAATCCACTAAGAGTGTTTATGTATTATAAGTGGTCTACGTTGTCTATAGCAATAGTACAAAAATAATATACAGAACATTACATAATAGATACCCATCTTTATAAGAAGTATGAAAATAATCATTCATCAATTTATTTAAACTGAAAATAAATATACAATACATCATCCATTGCTGAAAGTGGCGCTAAACACCAAAACAAATCACATTACATTATCCTAGCAATAGTAATAAGGATGATTGAAATACTTTAAATTGAACACACATTCTCACAAAATGATATAACTGAAATGCAGTTGAAAGTGGCGTTAAACGCCATAACCATAACCCACACAAATATAGGTTTATGAGGCATTGGAAGTGTCATAGCTAAGAGATGCCGATCTATAGACAAAAAGGAAAAATGGAAGATGGCAAAGGGTAATCATAAGCCGTAAATCGAAGGAGACAATAGAATTGCCAAAAGAAAAAGGGACAAAAGGACAAACAATAATCTACAAAAACACTATGATAGGCTTCAGTTCATTACTCACACTACTATCGCTAGCATTTAATCAAATGTACATTTATATTACTGGAATAAAGAGGTAATATATGGGTCAGTGTGGCAGGTACGAAAACCCTTTTCGGAACCTCATGTTGTATGTTCTCATTTTCTCTATATTTGTTCTTTATAAATGATGACAAAAGCTGCAACCGCCATTGCAATAGTTGTGTAGCCATGTACTACTGCCACTGAGGAATTATCGTCACAGATCTCAACAGGTGATGCAGGATCGGCTCCTGGAAATACAAAACAATCACTGTCTAAAATTATATTAACATAAAAGAACATTTGATTACTGTGACTGTGAAGTGCGGAACAGCAATACAAGCGATATACCTTTACTTGAATTTCTGTGTAAGTGTAAGTGTAATGTTGAATAGTCTCTCATGTCCATTTACATCCAAACTGGTCTCTCATGTCCATGTACATCCATATACTGGTACCACATGATGAGCATGAACTGCTTACCCTTCCTGGGTACCTGAGTTCACATCCGGTTTTTATTGAGGTTCGTGCTGTTCGAAGTTTATTTTTCTGTGTAGTGTATTGTAGATCTGTGTTTGTCCTTTTGTTCTTTTTTTCTTTCTGCCATTGTATTGTGTGTCCTTCATCTATTTACGGTTTTTGATTTAATTGGATTAAACATATTTTATTTGCCAATTAAATAGACAAAATGGATTAGACACAAGTTAAACAAACTTATGAAGTCTTCTCCAGATTACCCATTGGGTATCTTTAAACCTTTCTTATCTTACTAATGTATATATCTTTGTGGTTTCAGGTTTTTTGTTACCACAGTGTCAGTGTATATATAAAAGAACAGTTAAATTCCTCCTTTATTGTTTTAAGTTAGAATAGCTGAATTAGTTAGTTACAAGAAGACCATACAATAAAAGTATGAAGGAATTCCTAAATAACGAAAGGGACCGTCGTGGTCATGATCGTATGGTAGACATATTTACTACTACCTATATGTAATCAGTTGCGATCACCACGAAAACCGCTCATGGAGAGGTGTACTCGATACAACATTATGTGATAACGTTTGTAAGTGGCTTACAATAGGACGATGGTTTTCTCCGGGTACTGCGATTTCGTCCACCAATAAAACTGTCCCTCACGAAAAAACTGAAGTATTGTTGAAAGTGACCTTAAGCACCATAACCCTAACCCCTAACCCATTTGACAAAATATATTGGTTGTGACTTTGCAGTGCAAATGTGTATTTCTTGTATAATCTACAAAATAGCATATAACATATTTGCCGGGAAAACACGCAGAATAAGAGTAACCTTTGTTTTATTGTGTGGCCCTTCAATCATTTGGTTTTGAAAGTACCTGGTATAGTTAATTCCAGAAACGCGTATGTGTTGTGCTATATTAGTTATACCTCGTTTTTCTTACATATCACATATGACGAACAGAATGATAGACCAATATAGATATAGTATAACAAATATACCATCCATATACTGATTTCCTTATTATTTTCTACTGATATTTGCCAGTGTATTGATATTTTGAAAGATCAGTAAAGAACTAAATAAATAAGTATATTATACAAAGTACTATCGGTTTCGACTGGTTTTCCGTTGTCTACGTCACGTTTGCGTCGACCCGCTGCTGAAGTTGCAGATGAAGGCGCAGGCGTTGTCGTTTTAGACGTTGTAATGTTAGTTGTCGCAGATTTGACTGTTGTGGGTGTCATTGCAGTTGAAGTTACTGTTGGTTCTGTAGATGTCCCTGTAGCTGATGTTGCTAAAGTCGTAAATAAAACAAAGACCAAAGTTAAAATCAGCATCTAACACAAGTATATCACAATTTAAAAACTTGATATTAAATTAATGTATTACAGCATAATATAAACATAATCTTTACTTAAAAGCATTATATATATACTTAACAATCACATTTGATCTTGGAGAAGACGATGCTAAGTCGTAAAGCTTATGTTTGATCATTTGTTTTATTTAACAATAACTATTTTCAAATTAGATAACAATATTTTGCATGTTTTCATCAATATTCGGTATAATAATTCTTATTAAAATAAGACAATTGGCATGTTGTTGTGACCAATTATCAAAGGGAGTTTGATCCCATTAACTTGTTTAATCCCGATAATATTGTTTTGTGCTTGTCGTAAGCCATGGCCTTCACTTCCAACGCCATATCCCATGGATCTGTTTCAATTCAATGGTTTGAGGTGAAGGTTATTGTTCATTTTGTAGCGACTGATTGAAGTGAAGGACCACCACCGTTTAAAATAATATGTTCATAACCCTAAGATGTTAGATAGTTAACAATTGGTGATCACATCTTTATATTCCCTACGCCAAAAATCTAAAATACAGTAAAATTAACTATACTTTGTGTTTGAACATCCATTTTAATTAAATTGATAATTACTCTTTTTGGTACAGACTGCCATTACTCCATGTAATATAAAGCTGACAAGGACAACATGATGTAGCTGAAACTGAAACAAAATGAAATTATTATATTTGTGATTTGACCAGAACTTTGTTTATTTCGCTTTATGGGGCCTGGATCGTATGGTAGTTGGATTTACAACTACATATGCAATCAGTGCATATCACCACTGATGTTGTGGGTTCGAATCACGATCAAGGCGAGGTGTACAGCATTATGTGATAAGTTTGTCAGTGACTTGCAACAGGTCGGTGGTTTTCTCCGGTTTCCTCCACCAATAAAACTGAGCGCCACGATATAACTGAAATATTGTGGAAAGTGGCGTTAAACACCATCAAGCAAACAATATTTTGCTTTACAATCTTTTGACTATCATGTACTGATATAGGTAAGGGGTGTCGTGATCGCTTACAACTACCTTTGCAATCAAAGCCTAACATCACTAACGTTGAGAGTTCTAACCCCGCTCATGGCGGCGTCTATTCGATACAACATTATGTTATAAAGTTTGACAGTGACTTGTGGCAGGTCGAGGGTTTTCTCCGGGTACTGCTGTTTTCTCAAGCAATCATACTGATCGTCACGATATAACTGAAACAGTGTTGAAAGTCTTTGTTGCGTATGTTAGTGTATGCTTATATCCTATGTGTCACTTACGAATTGTTGGTCGATCAGTAATAATAAAATGGAATTTTAAGGTGTGTGTGTTTAATTTATATTTACTAGTCAAACTGATTTAAAAGGGAAATAATATATTGAAGATGCTGTTAATATAAGTATGTACATTTATACTTATTTAATCAATTCAATATGATATTTTTTTAAAATGTTTCAAACAAAATAAAAATTATATTGGTCAAGGACCAATTATCGCCATTTTTTTTTCTTCTTTTTTTTCAGATTATTTCTATATATTCCAATACATCCCTTCAAGCGCCTCATAATTTTCAATGTTAGCAATCGACTTACATTGGACGGAAATAAAAATAAGTTTTATGCGCATGCTCGTATCAGGTTTAGATGTTAGATGTGGGAAAATATATATCAATCAACAGTGAAGTTAAAAGAAATGACCTTACCACAAAATGTGAAGGTGTCACCAGTATTTTGCAATCATTAGAACACCAATCTGCAATAATTTTCTGTTAATAATAGCGACTGGCATCTCCTCTCCGTTTACGTGATCTCCCCGTGAGTTTTATATAAAGAGGTATGGTTTCTAATGGGGTTTTACTTGATTTCTTTTGAATTAGCCAAGATACAAATGTAGGATTTTGCTGTCTGCTTTGACACCATTTATTACTGTCGTCTGCAAGATTATCCAGAATTATGTTTAATTTATTTTTGTCAACTGTTACATTATTCTTTATTTTAAAGGGGTGGGATAAACAAACATAAATGAAAGCAAAACATGCAAAGTAAAAGGCAATTAACAATACTATACAATTATTGCATTTGAACGAGATCAATATGAGGTTTTATGGAGCAGAGTACAACAATATTGAACGAGACGAAGCCGAGTTCAATATTGTTGTACTCTGCTCCATAAAACCTCATATTGATCAAGTTCAAGTGTAGTAATTGTTTTATTACATAAGATTCTTTAAAATTTTAAAATTTTATGAATTTTTGAAAAATTTTGAAAATTTTGACCTTTTTTAGTATATTGTATAGGTGTTACGAAGTGAGAGGGTGACAGTAATTTCATTCATTGATTTTGCCCGAGAGTGCAATATGATGTTGTATTGCATAGAAATTGTTTTTTGCTAATCAATATGTTATAAAAATGTAATGTCACGTGAATTGCTTCTGGTCAATAGAAAAACAATAAAATAGAGCCTTATGTAATAATAAATTATATATGAAAATCGAAAGAAAGTGCAATATATGCAGTTGAAAAAATACTGTGTGTACCCTCCTCATAATAATCAAATGGTTGTTCCAGCGGTCACATCCCTTACAATTTACGATTAGGACTAGTTAGAAAACACGTATGATTTATACGAGCACCCAATGTCATCCTTTTTTTAATTTCTTTCTTGTCTTATTCTGTTTGTTTACAGGACCAGTCTTTAGGCAAGTTGGGTCCGTCCTTAATCTACTCTACTCTCGGCTGTTCAAGTACACACGACAAAACACCGCAGATTTTACAGACAACAGCAATTGGGTCTCACACTTCCTAAGGCCGACCCTGCCTATTAACATATATCACCTTGGACTAGGCCGCCAAAAGATTGAATTACAATATTGAATTAACATAAAATGTACTCCTTTACAATTTACTTATGTTAACTTTCTCTCGATAAAACAGATTTTGTACGACATTTTTTTTATTCACACCAATATATTAACAATACAAGCTGCCATCGTGGCCGTGCTCGTATAATAGTTGGATATTCAACTACGTATGCAATCAGTGCCTATCAACACTGATGCTGTGAATTCGAATCTCAATCAAGGCGAGGTGTACAGCATTATGTGATAATGTTTGTCAGTGACTTGCGACATGTCGGTGGTTTTCTCCGGGTCCTCCGGTTTCCTCAACCAATAAAACTGACGATATACTTGAAATATTGTTGAAAGTAGCGTTCACCACCATAACCCAATAACACAACACAATATGCGTTTGGACACCACTATGCGCAAACAAACACAAATACAAATGTAATGTGCTAATCCGACTTCAGTACGTCAGGCCTTATGTTTACATTTGACTATAATGAGCAATGCATTACGTCAGAACATGTTGTTTTGGCTTTGAGTATTATACATCCGTGTACTGCATTAAAGCAATGCATTTTTTAGTTTGATTGATTGATTGATTGATTGATTGATTGATGTTTAACGTCCAGTGAGCAATTTTTCAGCTATATTCAGGACGAGAATAATTCAAACGCCACGGGACTCGACTCAAAGAAATGTGATGGGTAGGGACGGAGAATTTTGCCAGTCCAACAGGTCTTATGGACCACTCATCATGAGCATAATACTCATAGTGAGCTGTTACACTGGGTTCTTTAACGTGCGAACAGGGTGGCAATCTCTCAACACGGGACCTCGGTTTTATTTACGTCTCATCCGAAGGACGGGCTGGTTGTCAATTTATACATTTCGCACAACCGACGGACGCCCCTTCAAGCTGACGAAGCTCTCGGTCCCATTTCTATACCCCGGGGTTCCCGCGGGGTTGACCCCTTTTAGAGGACTAGTGCCAATAGGACGGAGAAACCTTGTGCCTATTCTACCCCGGCACACCCTTTGGGAGGGGGTCTTCTTAGTTTGTCTTTGAACGTTGTGTGCTCTGTATTACTGTACGTCAGGACATGAACAGTTTGAAGATACCAAAAGGGTAATCTTACAGGCACCATAAATCGAAAGAAAGAAAATTGAATGACCAAAAGGAAACAGACAAAAGGACAAAACACTCAATAGACAAAGAAAACATCCATTATCAATAACTTCACCAAAAATCGAAAGCGAACTGAAGTACTCTTTGGGAATAAGCAGTTCCTGCTCCACCAGTGGCACCCTTTGTGTCTTTTAATATTATGCATTTTTTAAATTAAATACGTCAAAACATATTTTGCTGTCTTGCATGTCTAAAGACATCACATGAACAAAGCAGCTCTAGACAACAAAGTTATGGTGTTTAATGCCACTTTCAACTATATTTCAGTTATATCATGGCCGTCAGTGGTTTATTGGAGGAAAAACCGGAGTACCCGGAAAAACCCACCGACCTGCAACAAGTCACTGACAAACTTTATGACATAATGCTATATCGAGTACACCTCGCTAGGAGCTCTCGACAAAAGCAAAAAATATCATCGAATATCATAAAGAACGTGACCTTAATACAACTATTTTTATTTGATTTTGCAAATCAATAACAAGAAACATATATAAAAAGTATATTTCATGCTCTTCCTTTTTTAATGGACATATTTTCAATAAATTTTGTATCAGAAATGTGACGCTAAGAATTCGATTAGGTTCAGGTATATGGTATTAAACACCACTTTCAACAATATTTCAGTTATATCGTCGCGGTCAGTTTTATTGGTGGAGGAAACTGGAGTAACCGGCGTATACCACCGTTCTGTCACAAGTCGCTGAAAAACTTTATCACATAATGTTATATCGAGTACACCTCGCCATGAATGGGATTCTAACTCACAACTTTAGTGGTGATAGACACTGATTGCATATGTAGGTGTAAATCCAACTACCATATGATCATGACCACGACGGCCCCCATTAAGAATTCTTGAATGATGATATATGAAAGTGTCCACAAAAAGAAACTTACCATGATTCAAAATACACGACAATTCTCTTTTTTTCTCACTAGTCTGAAACGATGAAGAAAATCTAGATGTATAAAAGGCGATATTGTATAGCCAGTCCTGTCTGATTATAATTGTAATACAACGGACAACAAAAATGTGTCTACGTACACTCACAACTGTAATACTATCGGAGTAGAAATGAAAGTCGTGTCAGCTTATACCTACGGTGCACAACAACTAATTATCACCTTGACAATATTTAAAACAATAAGATTTATTATTCAACATGAAAAGCAATTTTCACCAAGCGGGAGAGTAGATTTTCACATAAATTTAAAACAATGCAAACTTAATTTTTATGCAATCTATGTTTGTTCCTCTTTGTAACAGGTAATCTGTGCTTTGATGTGTACATATGGATTGAGAGGTATTAAGTTGTGTTTATCAATGCCAATATAAATGACGCATCTAAAATGGTAAAACATGGGAAATATTTCAGCAAGCATAATATATAACATTTAATTTCTTTAATACTTTTTGGTTTCTATTCTTTGATCTCGTTAATATCTTAAAATTCCAAAGTAACATGGTTAGAAGGGATAAGAATACAGTTGTATAGGAATATAAAAAAAATAATAAGACCAACACAGAGTACTCAGGGTTAGGGTTGGTGTGTATAACGCCACTTTCAACAATATTTTAGCTATGTCATGGCGGTAAATTTTATTGGCGAAGGTAATAGGAGTACCCTGCATCATATATAATAAATACACTCCATTTACTAAGAGAGGAGGTTTGGACCCCATTAAGCTAGTTTAACAGCGCCACTTTTATTGCAGTGCCTGTAGCATGTCATGATAATGAGCGTAGATGTATTTGAGTGTTAGTGTTAATTTCTCGATTGGTATTTTGAACTGTTCCGACAGAGTGGTATTTTTTTCATTTTTTTCTCATGTGGTATATATTGAGTAACGTATTTAGGTGAAACCCAAACATAACAGGTTATTTTTCAATGAAAAAATAAATATAAAACAATACCGTGAGGCACTGATTTCGCATTTAGTTGTAAATCCAACTAGTATGCTATACGAGCACGACGACCCCAATAAACATTTCGAACACAGCTCATGGTTTAACTGCCGATACATTGATAACAATCGACATCATTTTGCAAAAGAAAACGAAGACGACATTCATTATTTAGTATCTTCGAAGACACCAACGTGGTAGTATGAAGCCGTAAATCGAACAAAGACACCACAATACGATAGGAAAAAGACACAGTACAAAAGGACAAACAATGCTCTACAAAACACGACACAGAAAACAAAAACTATTGAGCAACACATACCCTATGTTGCTTCGTAACGGTAAGCAGTTCCTACCCCGCTAGTGCCAACAGTAATCTTACTATTGCTACAAACCAGGTAATTAATCATGAATGAAAAAAGGTTGTGACATCAAAGGTAGTTTTAATGTTGAAAATGTTAACTTCCAAGTCATGTCAGTGGTGCATTAGAGGTAGGGATGACAATCTTGATATTTACATTAAATGCTAAAATGTGTTGCCTTTGAATAATACAGAGGGTAATAATTCTCTACTCTGCAGTAAAAGTATCAGAACGGTATATACTAGCATGCACAATCGTCAAGTCTGACAAAATGTCAAATAGAATTTGGTGCTGGATCTGACATTCTCCGGGATTTCAAGAAAAGCATACTTAATAGACACACAAATATGCAAATGCAGTTTATATCCACTCAAGTCTAACTACAAACGTGTTTCGTTTTGTTTTGTTTTTGTTTTTGTTTTTGTGTTTGTTTGTTTATTTGTTTGGTTTATTTTTGTTGCTACTGTTTTTTTGTTTTTTGTTTTTTGTTTTTTGTTTTTTTCTTTGTTTTTTGTTAGTTTGTTTGTTTATTTGGGTGTTGTTTTTTTTTAATTCTTTTTTTGTTTTTTGTTTTTTTTTTTGATTTTTGGTTGTTTACATTTTCTATGTTACCTATTTCTCAGGATTCTATTTTTGTATTGCCTCTTCGGTATTCTCTGACTTTTATTGATGGAATAAAACCATAGATATATCACGTTTAGTGCACGAAGTATTTCTAGAATAACCTTCGTCAGGTACACTCAAAAATAACATATCTGAAAGCCAAATAATCCAAAGGTCTTTGGAAGCCACAACAAGATGGCTAAAATCGTCTAATTGTTATTACAGCTAAGCACCCACCCCCATGTCTCTCAGGCAAAAGTAATCTTAGCCGATTGCTAGTCAGGAAACCTTCATTTCTAAACCCCACAAGTGTATCACTGCTGTTCATCCGTTAATGAATCTATATTTTAACGCTAAGTTCTAGTGAATAAAACAGATTGCTGAATGATTCGCAGTTGTACTAGGGAATGTGTGCGTCAGTATATTAATAGTGTGAGTTCAAACCAAAACGAGAAAAACGTGCATACAAAGTGTCAGCTAATAAATTGGAAAACAAACAAACAAAAATCACACTGTAGGAACAGTTCACAAATACAATGCAAAAATTGCAGAAAAAGGCTGAATCGATACCCTTAGAAAACATATATACACGACCGCACAATATCCTAGCTTGGCACAGACACTTCAATAAAAAGTGGCGTGGTTCAACTAAGTTTCATAGTCCCAAACAATTAACTTCTATATTGTTGTATTGAATTTTCAGACATTATACTTAGCACCACAAAGTTGTGAGTTGGAATCCCGCTCATGGCGAGGTGTACTCAATACCTTATGTGATAAAGTTTGTCAGTAACTTGTGGCAGGTCGGTGGTTTTCTCCGGGCACTGAAGTTTCTTTCACCAATAATACTGACCGCCACGATATAACTCAAATATTTCTGAAAGAGGCGTTAAGCACCATAAACCATTAAACCATCAACACTATCTTGACAATGACACATCATAACCAGTGGTGTGGTAAAACTAGTTTTATGGTTCCAAATAATTAACTTCTATGTTATTGTATTGAATTTTCAGACATTATGCATAGTAATACTCACTTTGTTTTTCGATGTGTCCCCGCTGCCTTCTTAAGTTATATTATGAAATCTCATTTAATGTCAATCTTATTTCAGAAACGCGTCGTCCGCACATAATAAGATATCTATGTTTTTGCTTGTATTATTGTAGTGTATGTAACCAAAACAAAATCTGCAGATTATTTATTGATATTTTTTATCAGTAATTATTTCGAAATATTTGAAATGTCTTCATTTTCCCAACACTTTATTTATGTCAACAGAGGCAGCAGCGTGATTGAAGTGTAGCTTTGCATTGTTTATACACTGTAAATAAATTGTCAGCCTCGCAACAAGAAATGTCATTATTTGATGGAAATGAAATCGATACATTTGATTTTTATCTCAGATTTATTAAAAAAAACTTTCGGTAGCCAGTCAGTATCTTAAGATGAAAGGTATTTGTTACCTCCTTTGTGTACTACTATATATATGAAGAAACTGTATAATTTATTTCTGGTTTTTAGGGGAACCATTTTAGTAAACAATTGTTGACAACGGTATTCCATTTAAAGAATGCTAGATTTTTTTCATGTAACATGATAAGCAGAGAAAATCATGACATGCACCTGTACATCTTGCTGCTACAGTAACACATCGGGTGCAACTAGTGAAGCAGGCACTGCTACCCTCCCCGAGTACTTGAGTTCACCCTCGATTTTAAGTGGGGTTCATGCAACTCGATCTTTAATTTTATGTTTAATGTTTTGTTTATCGGTGTTTGTACTTTTGACCTTTTATTGTGGCCATTGTGATGTCAGTCCCTCTTGGAACTACGGAATCTGATTACCCCTTTTTATATCTTCAAACTCTTCTTGAACATATGGTTATATCTGATGTAGATTGGAAAGAGATATAATATGTTTACAAACAATGAATATTGTGACACAGATATTAGGGTATGGGCGAATGCTTTGATTGTATCAAATATCAAAATATCGAGGTACCGTCTATTCCCAGACTCACTTAACATCGTTTTATATTTCAATGTAAATGGGACAAATGATATCTACGATTATCTGTCACTTTGTTTTCAAATATTTCCTACACAAAACACTGCAATGTTTCTTTTTAAAGTTTTCCTTTATCATATATGTACATTGTATGCTGTTATCAATTTCAAAGCAACAGGGGTATAGGGGCTGTTCTGAAAATCAAGCATAATAAACTACCATCCAGTTTAGTTTCCCCGACGAGAACCTTTGCTTCTATTCTCCACCGATACATTGTATTCTAATTTGAAATCTGATTTGTATGTGCCATTTCAATTCAATTACGTAGAGCTCAATGAAAGTTTCAATAGTGTTCAAAAGTGTTTCACCTTCACTTGGTTAAAAACCTAGGGTATAAGGAAGAGTAAAGACAACATATAATTGACGTATTTTACTCCTTTCACTAAAAATTCTATGTTTGGTGATTTCATTGATCGCAAATATCATATTGAGCTTGAAATAAAGTATACCACATATATAGATAGGTGTGCTTCATACCTTGACCTATACCTCCAAAGGGGGTGTTTAAGAACGAAAATTTACGAAAATATAGATGAATTTAATTTTCCCATTGTGAACTTTCCATTTATATATAGCAACATTCCAGCAGCACCTGCATATGGAGTATATATCTTTTAGTTGATACGATATTCCAGAAGCTTGTGATCCCTATCAGGAAGTACAGAACAGAGGGTTCCGCTTGGTTAAGTTGAAGTTATTATTTCGAAAAAATGTATGGTCGCCACCATGACTTGGTTGACCACTATATAATATCTGTGTCACAATGACGTATCACCAGATATCACAAATACAAACCATGAGAAAAGAGGAGAGAGCCAGATGAACTAGGATCAAGTGGAAACTCTTACTTGTGCAAAAGAGAGGGCTTGATGATGAGATCGCAAAACAAAATATGAAAAGAAAATTTGCTTTTCGTTGCATTTGATTGATTGATTGATTGATTGATTGATTGATTGATTGATTGATTGATTGATTGATTGATTGACGTCAACTTTAGCAATATTTCAGATATATCGTGGGGTGTGTAACTAATAATTATATTGATATATTATTAATAGGTGAACATAACAGAACATTTGACTACTGTGACTGTGAAATGCGGAACAGCAATAAAATCGATGTACCTTTACTTTTTTTATGTCTAAGTGTAATGTTGAATAGTCTCTCATGTCCATTTACATCCAAACCGGTCTGTCATGTCCTTTTACATCCATATACAGGTACCACATGTTGAGTAGGAACTTCCTGGGTACCTGAGTTCACATCCGGTTTTTATTGAGGTTCGTGTTGCTCGATGTTTATTTTTCTGTGTAATGTTTTCTAGATCGTTGTTATTCCTTAATTTGTCCTTTTTCTTATGGCCATTCTGTCATTCTTAGATTTACGGCTTTTGACTACACCTTTGGTATCTTTAAACTTTTCTTATCTTATTTATTGTAATACCCGGTATATCTTTGTGACTTCCGGTTTATTGTTATCACAGTGTAGAACACATAAATTCCTCCTTTATTGCTTTAGGTTGGAATAGCTGAATTAAAAATATACCTTACAATACAAGTATGAAGGAATTCTTAAATGACGAAAGGGGTCGTCGTGGTTGTGACCGTATTGTGTTCGTATTTACAACTACCTATGCAATCAGTTCCTATCACCACTAAGGTTGCGAGTTCGAATGCCGCTCATGGCGAGGTGTACTCGATACCAGAAGAGGTTGAAGATAGAAAAGGGGTCATCAGAATCCGTACAACATTATATGACAAAATGTGTCAGTGGTTCACGACAGGTCGGAGATTTTTTTTATTTTTTTTTGGGTACTGCGGTTTCTTCTACCAATAAAACTGACCACCATGATATAACTTAAATATTATTGAAAGGGGCCTAAACACCATAACCCTAACCCATTTGAAAAATATATTGCTGGTGACTTTGCAATGCAAATGTATATTTCTTGTATAATGTACAAAATACCATATAACATATTTGCCGGGAAAATACGCATAATAACAGTTACATCTTTTTTACATTATGTGGCCCTCCATTCGATTAGTTTTGAGCGTACCTTGTATAGTTAAATCCAGCAACGAGTCGTATGTGTTTTGCTAAATTAGATATTTACGTTTTTAGTACGAATCACATATTATGAAACAGCCTGTTTAACGAATATAAATTTTGCTGAAAAAATATACCATCCATATTCTGATTCCCGTATTCTTTTCTACTGATATTGTTTAGTGTTTTGATAATTCTAAGAATCAGTAAAGAACTGACAAGATAAGAAAAACATACCAATTATCGTCCAATAACTACCAAATGAACAAGCACAACAAATATTGGCGGGATTAAACAAGTTAATCGGATCATAACCCCGTTTTGATAATTTATTGCAACGACAATACAACTTGTTCTTTTTTATGGTTGTAAAGATAGATAGATACACCACATCTTAAAATTGTATTATACTGGTATACATGTACTTGTGTTAGATGCTGATTTTGAATTTGGTTCTGGTTATATTTACGACTTTAGCAACATTAGCTACAGCTGCAGCAGCAGGTCGACGCAAACGTGACGTAGACAGCTGCAGCTCTAGATGTTGCCGGTTTAGACGTTGTACTTATAGCTGTAATTACAGTGGTCGTATATTTGACTGTTGTGGATGGCACTGCAGTTGAAGACAACGTTGGTTTTATAGATGTACCTGATAGCTGTAACTGAGGCTCGAATCGACGATCTACCGCACTCGAGGCAAGCACGCTAACCATTACACCACAGATGCGGTTTGTAGCTATTGACTGAAGTGATGGGCTATCACCGTTCTTATTCATAATTCTGAGCTGTTAGGAAGTTAACAACTGGTGTGCCATCTGTATATTCCCTACAACAAAAAATCTACAGCAGAGTAAAATTAACTTCACAATTAAATATTCTTTTGTGTTTCAGCATCCATTTTAATTAAATTGATAATTACTTTGTTTGGTAGTGCAAACTGCCATTACTCCGTGTAATATAATACTGACAAGGACAGCATGATGTATCTGAAGCTGAAACAATATGAAATTATTATATTTGTGACTTTACTAGAATTTTGAATTATTTCGTTTTACAATCTTTTGACTATCATGTACTGATAAAGGTACGGGATTGTCGTGGTCGGGATTTATGGAAGTTGAATTTGCAATCAGTGCATATCACAATTAACATTGTGAGTTCTAGCCTCGCTCATGACAGGGTGTACTCGATACAACATTATATTATAAAGTTTGACAGTGACTTGAGGTACGGCGGTGATTTTCTCCAGATTCTCTGATTTCCTCCACCAATAAAACTGACCTTCACGATATAACTCAAATACTGTTCAAAGTTATTTTAAACACAATAAGCCTAACTCCTTGATAAAGATTATTCCCGAAACGTGTCGTGCGCACTGACACCTCAAATAATAGCACACTCGTTTTCCACAAATATTCCAACAGAAATGAAAACAAAAATAAAGGGTAGATCTAGTTTCAAGGTTTGTTGTATTTTTTTTTTAAATATATACACTTTATTGAACAAACCCCTACTACCTATGCAATCAGTGCATATAACCACTAACGTTGTCAGTTCGAATCCTGCTCATGGCAAGGTGTACTCGACACAACATTATGTAGATTTTACTTTCCCAAGTTTAAGAGTCAATGAACAAAAAAAAAATAAAAAAAAATATCAATATTAAACATGGTCCCCTCTTATTTTGACCTACTTTTCATTGCTGCGTATATCAGTGTGTGTGGTTTATATCTTACGTGTGACTTACGATTCATGTTTGTCAATCAGTAATAATAAAATGGAATTTTAAGCTGTGTGTTTAATTTGGATTTACTACTAACGATATAATATAATGATGATACAGTAAGTGTAAGTAAATTTATACTTATTTAATCAATTAATTGTGATATATTTTGAAAATGTTTCACACAAATTAAAATTCAACTCAATATTTTAATACTACAGCATATTTTTTCACAGGAGTGGTGTCTGAACTTTTGAAACGGAATTATGCATGATAGACAACTGAAATTGTAAGTTGCATAAGATTATCCAAAATTATATTTAATTCATTTATGTGAACTGTTACATTGTACTTTATTTCTAATAGGGGTTGGTTGGGGGATGGGGTAAACAAACATAAATGAAAACAAAACATACAAAGTAAGAGACAATTAAAAATACTAAAGCAAAAAAAAAAAGCAAAACAAATCAAAATACAAAAAAAACCAACAAAACAGGACCAGCCAAAATAGAGAAAACAATTTAGTCTCAAATATGCAGTTGAAAAAATACTTTGTGTACCCTCCCCACAATAATCAAATGGTTGCTTCTTATATCACAACCCACACGATTTACTATTAAGACTAGTTAGAAAACACGTATGATTTGTACGAGCACTCAATGGAATCCATTTTTTTTTAATATCTTTCTTGTCTTATTCTGTCTGTTTACAGGGTCGGCCTAAGCCAATTTGGGTCCGTCCTTTATCTACTCTAGGCTGTTCAAGTACACACGACAAAACACTGCAGGTTTTACAGACAACAGCAATTGGGTCCCACATGTCCTAAGGCTGACCCTGCCTATTAACATATACCACATTGACCCAGGCTTCCAAAAGATTTAATTACAACATTGAATTAACATAAAAATATACTTTCATTTACAATTACTGATTTCAACTTTCTCGATCAAATAGATTTTGTACGACATTTTTTTTTATTCACACCAATATATTAACAATACAAGGGGTCGTCGTGGCCGTGATCATAAGGTACCTATGCAATCAGTGCCTATCACAACTGATGTTATGAATTCGAATCTCAATCAAGGCGAGGTGTACAACATTAGGTAATAACGTTTGTCAGTGACTGGCGACAGGTCGGTGGTTTTCTCCGGGTACTCCGGTTTCATCCACCAATAAAACTGACGATATATCTGAAATATTGTTGAAAGTGGCAATAACCACCATAACCCTAACCAACCCACTATACGACCTGTATAAATGCATGTTAGAGTCTGGTAGATATACTAGACCTATTACACCTTTAAATGAAAGAATTTGTGACAGATGTAATAAGCATGAAGTAGATGATGAAATTATTTTTTTCAATCATTGTACTAATATTTTAGAAGCAACAAAAACATTATTTGATCTGATCAATAAGTCTAATGTTAATTTTCAATCCCTGTCCTCTTTCCAAAATATATTCTGGACTTTCAATTGTGAAAACATAGATATTTTGAATAATCTTAGTATTTTTCTCCTGGAGTCAGGTGTAACGTAAGACTTTTGATTGTTCTTTTTTTATCATTGAATTGTTTATTTGTATTACTGTATATGTCATCCTATCATTTATTGCACTGTCTTTGCCCCTCGAGAGCCCTGATTGGTGAAATAAACTTGTATTCCTTGTATAAGAAAGAGATCGAACGATCATGAAAAAAATCGTGTCTTCTACAATAAAAGTGGGTTACATTGTAATTAGTGGAAATGATTGTTTTTCTAATGTAATAAGTAAGTTATTTAATTCAATGCAATTTGAAGTGTATCCGTAAACTTGTAATTTAAGATAAGTTTAGTAAGATGATCACCAGGACATCATGACTTCAGAACATCTTGTTTTGGCTTTGAGTATTATACATTTGTTTGACTTCATTACGGCAAGGCATCTTTATTTTAGTTTGTCTTCGAACATTGTGTGCTATGTGTTACTGTACGTCAGGACACGAACAGTTTGAAGATACCAAAACGGTAATCATACAGGCAACGTAAATCGAAAGAGAGAACATTTTATGACTAGAAAGGTAACAGACAAAAGGACAAACAATGATCTACAAAACACTACATAGACAAAGAAAAACATTAATCATCAATAACTCCATCAAAATTCGGAAGCGAACTCAAGTGCTCTGAGAGGGTAACCAGTTCGTGCTCCACCAGTGGCACCCTTTGTGTCTTTTAGTGTTATGCATTTGTTTTATTGGATTACGTCAACACATATTGTGTTGTCCTACATATTTAAAGACATCACATGAACAACGCACAAGTCTTCCAGTAGCTCTGGACAACAGAGTTAGGGTGATGAATACCACTTACAACTATATTTCAGTAATATCGTGGCGGTCAGTGTTTTATTGGTGGAAAAACCGGAGTATCCGGAAACCACCACCGACCTCCAGCAAGTCACTGACAAATTTATCACATAATGTTGTATCGAGTACACCTCATTAGGAGCTCTGGACATAAACAACAAATGTCATCGAATATATTAAAGAACGTGTTCTTACTACAACTATTGTTATTTGATTTTGCAATTCAATAACAAGAATCAAATATAAAAAATATATTTCATGCTCTTCATTTTTTAATAATTTAATTTGATTTGAATATTTCAATCTGTTTGGCTAATCCGCCTGGAGAAAATTTTGGTTATACTCGATAACCTGGGTTGGTATTGTGACGTCACCAACGTGTTCATCCGCCAACGACAAATTCAAATCGCCACATGAAATAATCGTAATTAAAATTGAGGAATCATTTATTTTTTTTAGTAAAAATTAAATTATAAGGAATATTTGAAATTGTTGAACAGGTTATAACTTGCATAACTTGGTTTGAGTCAGCTTAAGCTTTTCATAAACCATTTCGCGGTTTATTAAGCGTAAACTAACCCAAACTAGGTTATGTCGTATAGCCTGTTCACAATTTCAAATATTCCTTAAATGGACATATTTTCAATAAATTTTGTACCAGAAATGTGACGCTAAGAATTCAGTTAGGTTTAGGGTTATGGTGTCTAACGCCACTTTCAATACTATTTCAGTTATATCGTGGTGGTTAGTTTTATTGGTGGAGGAAACCGGAGTACCCGGCGAAAACCATCGACCTGTCGCAAGTCACTGACAAACTTTATCACATAATCATTAGGATAATGGTATATCGAGTACACCTCGCCTTGAACTTGGTTCGAACTCTCAACCTCAGTGATGATAGGCACTGATTGCACGAGTAGTTGTAAATCCAACTACCATATGATCACGACCACGACGGCCCCGTTAAGAATTCGTAAATGAAGATATATGAAATTCTCCACAAAAAAAATAACCATGATTCAAAATACTCACAATTCTCTTTTTCTCTCACTAGTCTGAAACGATAAAGAAAATCTAGATGTATAAAAGACCATATTTTATAGCCAGTCCTGTCTGATTATAATTGTAATACAACGGACAACAAAAAGGTGTCTACGTACACTCACAACTGTAATACTATCGGAGAGGAATGAAATACGTGTCAGCTTTCACCTCCGGTACATAATTTTAAAATTGAAACAAATAATAATAACCTGGGACATATTTAAAAAAAAAAATAAGATTTAATTTTCAAAATGAAAAGCAATTTTCATCATGCGGGAGATTAGGTTTTCACATAAATTTGAAACAATGCAAACATCTATGTTTCGTCCCCTTTGTTATAAGTAATCTGCGTTTATATGTGTACATATTTGGATTGAGAGGGATTAAGTTCTGTGTATCAATACCAATATGAATGACGCAGCTAAAATTGTAAAACAAGGGAAATATTTCAAGAGGTATAATATATCACATTTAATTTCTTTAATACTTTTTGGTTTCTATTGTTTGATCTCGTTAATATCTTAAAATTCCAAAGTAACATGGTTAGAAGGGATAAGAATAAAATTGTATAGGAATGTAGAAAAACACACGGCCAACACAGAGTACTCAGGGTTAGGGTTCGTGTGTATACCGCCACTTTCAACAATATTTTAGTTATATCGTGGCGGTCAGTTTTATTAGTGAAGGTACTTTATCACATAATGTTGTATCGTCAATGCCAAATAATATATTAAATATATACAAAATATTCATCATAATAAATACATTAAATTTACTAAGAGGGAGGATTTGGGCCCCATAAAGCTAGCTTAACCCCGCCACTTTTATTGAAGTGCCTGTACCAAGGCAGGATAATGAGAGGACATGCACTTGAGTGGTAGTGGTATTGATTTTGCCTCTTTCTACCGTTTTCTCGATTGGGATTTTGAACTGTTCCGACAGAGTGGGATTTTGAACTGTTCCGACAGAGTGGGATTTTGAACTGTTCCGACAGAGTGGGATTTTTTTTTACCATGAAAAATTTAATATAAATCAATACCGTGAGATTTTGATACAAGATGTATTTCATCAGAGAAAACTGGAAACCACAAATCAGCGTTTGAACATGCATATATATTAATAAACAGTTAGAGGGCTAGGGTTGTGATGTTAAACGCTACTATCTACAATATTTCAGTTATATAGTGGAGGTCATTTTTATTGATGGAGGAAACAGGAGTACCCGTAGAAAACCAAAGACCTGTCGCAAGTCACTGACAACTTTATAACTTAATATTGCATCGACTACACTTCGACATGAGCGGTATAATAACTCACATTATTGGAGATAGGCACCGATTACACAGGTAGTTGTACATCCAACTACTATACGATCACGACCACAACAGTCCCAATAAACATTTGAAACGCGGCTCATGGTTTAGCTGGGGATACATTGACAATAATCGATGTAATTTTTTGTGAAAAAAAAAAAAACGAAGACGACAATTATTATTTTTGTTTCTTCTTTGTGTAAAAAAATATATATCCATGTAATAAGAATGTTATGGAGATTCAAATGTGGTAGGATGATGTCTTTTAAAATCGAAGTACGGACAACACAATGGACAAAAGAAAAAGGACAAAGGACAAAGACGAACATCGCCTTCATGCGGAAATCGGAACGGACATCACAACACGGAATTCAAAACGTAATAGGACAACACTCACACAAAAAATAAAAAGATGAGCAACACGGACCACACTGTTGAGAATATTTTTTGTTTGTTTGTTTTTGTTTGTTTTTTTTTTTTTTTTATCAAAGTTCACATTAAAATAGAAACACATCTTATTTAATAGAACATTATTCACATTTTCCAAATCATGAAATGATTCTGAACAAGTTGCATTTCAAAAACGTTATATCAATTATTCACATTTGCAGAATATGTCTCAATTCACAGATTGCTGAAGCTTTTTTAAAATACAAATATTGAATGTTCTACTCATCTTCGATAAATTTATGTACTTTTTAAAACCTGAAATATACAACGACTCTGTTAGTTTCTCCACAAATGTTCAATTTATGCTGATAAGTTTTCAAAAATTCATACTGGATGCTATTCGCATTTGGGATTTAACTTCCGGAAGCACCTAAATGTTAAGAATATTTAGGTGAGATACATTCAATTTTGATGCTTCATTCGTCTTAGACATTCTACATTTATTTACTTGCACCGTAACAATGATATTTCCCCCCGAAAATATAATCAATTTATGCTGGATAGATTTTCAATATTCGTACTATATGTTATTCACACTTAGGCTATAACTTTAGAAAACTAAATGTAAAGAATATTGAAGTTTTTGCATAAACACATTAGATGTTTTACGCTTCTTAGATATAATGTGTACTTCTAAGAACCAGTAACCTACTTACTGTAATTTGTCCAAAAAAAAAAAATATTTCGGCTCTGACAAAGTTTATTAGATGCATTAACTGTTGTTTACACAGTTTCTCAGGATTTTTTTATTGCCCTTCTATATTCTGTTTATTGATGGAATAAAACCAAATTTACTGCACGGAGCATTTCTAAAATAACCTTCGTCAGGTACATTAAAAGATTACATATTTGAAAGCCATATAATCCAATGGTCTTTGGGAGCAAAGAAAAATAAAATGTCGCAGGATGGCCAAAATCGTCTAATTGTTATAAAAACTAAGGTGCACCTCTCTCAGACAAAAATGATCTTAGCCGATTGCTAGTCAGGAAACCTTCATTTCTCAACCCCAAGTGTAATAGCACTACTGTTCATCCGTTAATGAAGCTATATTTTAATGTTATGTTCTGGTGATGGCTGAATGATTCGTTGTACCAGGGAATGTGTGTGTTAGTATATCAATAGTGTGAGTTCAAGTCAAAACGAGAAAAACGTGCATACAAAATGTTAGCTAATAAAATGGAAAACAAACAAACAAAAATCACCTGTCGGAACAGTTATAAAATCCAATGGAAAAATCGCAGTAAGAGGCTGAATCGATACCCTTAACACACATATACATGGCCGCCCAATTACCTACCTTGGCACAGACACTTGTGGGGATAAACGAGTTTTATAATCACAAACAATTAACTTCAATTTTGTTATATTGAATTTTCAGACATTGTACTTATCACCACAAAGTTGTGAGGTGGAATCCCGCTCATGGCGAGGTGCACTGGATACAACATTATGTGATAAAGTTTGTCAGTGACTTGCGGCAGGTCGGTGGTGTTCTCCGGGCACTCAGGTTCCTCTCACCAATAACACTGACCGCCACGATATAACTGAAATATTGTTGATAGTGGCGTTACGCACCATAAGCCGAACCAAAT
>MJUT01023637.1:238793-254676 GCA_002080005.1 Gigantidas platifrons
CAAATCAATCACCAATGCAAACACCCATAACCACCACCAGACATTATACATAGTAATACTCACTTTGTTATAGTTCAAATTTGTTTTCGATGTGTCTGCGTTGTCCTCTGAAGTTATATGAAATCTCACTTAATGTCAACCTTATTTCAGAAACGTGTCGTGCGCACATAATAAGATATCTATGTTTTTGTTTGTATCATTGTAGTGTATGTAACCAAGACAACATCTGCAGATTATTTATTGATATTTTTTATCAATAGTAATTTCGAATTATAATATGACGTCCTTCAAACGCTTTGAGTCCAAACCCGTGGTAAAATTAATATCTACCTACACCCATTGTAATTTATGACGTCATCGACAATTTATAACGATATTTTGCAAATTTTTACCTATTAGAATCGAAATAATTCATGGAATCCATATGTATATATTGTTTTTACTACGGGTAGGCCCTTTATGTCAGCTTTTTACCCCTCGCTGACGCTCGGGGTAAAACTTCGTGACATAAAGTGCCTACCCGTGTTAAAAACAATATATACACATGGCTTCCATGAATTATTTCTTAAATATTTGAAATGTTATCATTTTCCAATCACTTTTGGTCAACATAAGCAGTAGCGTGGTTGAAGTGTAGCCATGCATTGTTTATACACTGATGATAGATTATCTGTCTCCCAGCAAGAAATTTCATCATTTGATTGAAATGCAATTTTTAAATACACTTGATCTTCATCTCAGATTTATTCAAACAAATTTCGGTTGCCAGTCAGTATCTTAAGATGAAAGGTATTTGTTTCTTTCTTGTATTATACAAATCGTGTATTAATACCTATACAGAGATAATTTCACCAAGATGAGATATTAAGGCTCGTAAAACTACTTTAGCCCCGCCACTTTTAAAGTGTCTGTATTAAGCCAATCCAATAAAGTGAGCGGGCATATATTTATTCCTCTTTCTACGATTTATCGTGGAATTTCGTGTTTTTCATTTTAGTTGATCAATATATCTTTTTGTTTATCATAACCATTTTGGAAACAACTGTTGCAATCGGTATTGCGTTCATTGCATGACAGCTATGCATATCACGTAAGGTGGTGATAGACAAGGAAAAATATGGCATATACCTGCATATCTTGCATATTTAGCTATTTTTGCCATAAATTAGAGAGGGTTGGGAGTTATTGTGTTTAACGCCACTTTCAACAATATTTCAGTTATATCGTGGCAGTCAGTTTGATTGGTGGATGAAACCGGAGTACCCGGAGAAAATAATCATTTATTTCATATCAGTTCTTAATTCGACTTTTTCATTGGTGTAGACATGGTCATGTGTCATGCATTAATCTGCGTTAAAGAAGTCCACCAGTCATTGACAGGATAATGCCCGCGAGCATTATCGTGTTAAAGACCACTAGAGGTTTTAGAATTGCGTCCTTTTTAGCTCACATGGCCTTATGCCATGTGAGCTATTGCCATCACTTTTCGCCCATCGTTCGTCGTCCATCAACATTTCACATTTTAATCTTCTCCTCAGAAACCACTGGGCCAATTGCAACCAAACTTTGGTGGAATGGTCCTTGGATGGACCCCTTCCAAAATGGTGTCCGGTGATCTCGACTTTCAACCAAGATAGCCGCCAAGCTAAACATAGAAAAAAAGGGGGGAAGACATTAAAAACAAATCTTCTCCTCTGAAACTGCTGAGCCAATCTCAACCCAACTTTGCTGAAATGATCCTTGGGTGGTCCCCTTCCAAAATTGTGTCCGGCATTTCAGATCTCCGACCAAGATGGCCGCCACAGCCGAACATAATTTAACATAGGATCCTATGGGAAATTCCCATAAAAATCTTCTTGTCTGAAACCATTTGTTTAATAAGAACTAAATTTTGATGAAATAGTCATTGGATGATTCTTTTCCAAAAAATATGTCCGGCGGTTTGGCCCTTCGACCAAGATGGCCCCCACAGCCGAACTTAGCTTAACATAGGACCCTATGGGAAATTCACACAACAATCTTCTCCTCAGAAACCACTCGGCCAATTGCAACCAAACTTTGCTGGAATAGTCCTTGGATAGCCCCCTTCCAAAAATGTGTCCGGTGATCCCGACTTCCAACCAAGATGGCAGCCAAGCTAAAAAAAAAAAGGGGGGGTATGAAATTAAAAACAAATCTTCTCCTCTGAAACTACGGAGCTAATCTCAAACAAACTTTGCTGAACTGATCCTTGGGTGATCCCCTTCCAAAATTGTGTCCGACATTTCAGACCTTCGACCAAGATGGCCACCACAGCCGAACTTAATTTAACATAGGACCCTATGCGAAATTCCCATAACAATCTTCTTGTCTGAAACCATTTGCCCAATAAGAACTAAATTTTGATGAAATAGTCATTGGATGGTTCTATTCCAAAAATGTGTCCTGCAGGTTGGGCACTCCGACCAAGATGGCCCCCACAGCCGAACTTAGCTTAACATAGGACCCTATGGGAAATTCAAATAAAAATCTTCCTGTCTGGAACCAGTTGCTCAATTGGAACCAAACATTGATAACATAGTCATTGGATGGTCCTCTTCCAAAATTGTGTCTTGTGGTCCCGCTCTCTGACCAAGATGGCTGCACAGCTGAGCTTCGTTTAACATAGGACCCTATGGGAAATTCACATAAAAACCATCTTGTCTGGAACCAGTAGCTCAATTAGAACCAAACTTTGATGGAGTAGTCATTGGATGGTCCTCTTCCAAAATTGTGTCCGGCAGTCGCGCTCTCCCACCAAGATGGCCGCCACAGTGCAGTTGCGTTGTTATTGAAAGCAGCTTTGATCCAGGTGAACGATTACAGGCTCCTGGGAGCCTCTGGTTTTATACGTTTCATACGCAACTGAGATCGTGCAGTGGTCAATGTAAACCAACATTGTACTAAAATGAGCAAAATTATTTAGAAACTCTTTTATTTCCTTCAATCAAATAAATACAATAGTTACTTATGCATAGGACATTTTCGTGATCCATAAACTGCCCTGGGGACAGTAATATTGACTTCAACACTGATAATGCCCTTGCCTGTGGCTCAGGCATTATCAATGTCTCAGTCAATACTACTGTCCCTTTGGGCAGTCTATCTATCATGATAATGCCTTATACATAAGTAACTATTACGTAAGTACACCCCTGCTAAATGATAGCTAACATATAGATTGATCAATCACTTTGTAGATTTTTAACATTAATTGAGCAGTATGTGGGATAAAGTCATCACCAGGGCATGCCTACAAACAATGGTTCGTGTGACACCGAGATTATGCTATGGGTGAATGTTTTGATTGCGACAAATACAATGGTAGACAATGTATAGGTCGGGAATGTTACTTACTTCCGGTTCACCGATGACCATGCATAAAAATGGATGTTGCTCATTAGGTGTTGTAGCAAGCAGTTTTTTGGGGTTTTTTTGTATCTGAATGAGAATGCAGTAATCTAAACACACAAAATCCATTTACACCTCGTACTTAAGGACTTGGTATGTATTTTATCTGTTGCGAACAACCTCCGGATTTACTTTTCGGATGGGTTGTACCTAGAAACGGAGAAACTTTTTATTGGTGAATGAACAATGATAAATCTGATAGCTCTTGCCTTGCAATAGTGCATATACGTATTTTAAAACCTTAAAAAAACGCATCGGTGGCGTAATGGTTAGCGTGGTCACCTCGAAGGCTGTAGCTTGTGGGTTTGAGCCCCGATCGGGTCAAACCAAAGACTATACATTTGGTATTTGTTGCTTCTCCGCTAAGCACACATCATTAAGGAGAAAGAGCAAAGACTGGTTGGCTCGGAATCAGAATAATGTGTCTCGCCATGATATAGCTGCACAATAGCTGAATTGGCGTTAAACAACAAGCACTCACTCACTAATACCTTCAAAATATTTGATAAACAGCATAAAACACAACATTGCTCAATTTATTTAGAACAAACAACACAGTTGAGCTTCCGGTTGTTGTCGTAAGGTGGACATGGCAACGGTCCACATTTAATACCGACCACGAACATAAGCTGCCCATTATTATTAGCCTTTCCCGATGGAATATATTCTGGGTTGCGATCGATGCAAATGGAAATTGAAGCACTATAACCCACATAACCAGAAGCAATAAAACCTTCATATTATATCTTCCACCCTTTATAGCACGTCTGTCTACCTGTGATCATTATTGTGTTTGTTGTACTGATACTTCTGCACACGGCACATGGGATATCCTCGTTTTGGGAATTGGACGCAAATGTGTTACTTTGATATTCTCTTCCACGAATTAAACTCTCGGTCTTTGTGAATGTAACATTTGATAGCTGTGGATCATCTGGTAAGCATAAGGTATACGCTGGACCGCCATGGCGACTTGTTGAAAATTCATAATACTGTCCAGCAGTGTATCCTTAGAAAACAAAACATGTACAGATCAGGGATATATCAATTACTCAATCATTCATGCAGTTATTAAAAAGTATAAAAACATGATTTTTTTTTAAATCGTCGAGACATTTATGTCGGTTTTCACGGAATTTCCACAATTTAAATGCAGTTATTGATATAATTTCGTCTTCTCGTAACTGTTATATAATTCTAGATATTTTAATAGGATTTAAGCACAAATTTAATTTTGTTTACCAAAATAATACTATATAATCATAGAAAATAGACAATTACAACGTCGAAAATGCTTAAAAATAAAAGTTTATGAAATGGCAGGGTTAAACTAGTTTGATCTCTCTCGGTTAAAATGATTGAAAACACGATCCTCTTAAACATTATGTGATAAAGTTTGTCAGTGACTTGCGGCAGGTCGGTGGTTTTCTCCGGTCACTCAGGTTTCTCTCACCAATAACACTGACCGCCACGATATAACTGAAATATTGTTGAAAGTGGCATTAAACACCATAAGCCGAACCAAACCAAACAATTTTTGGATTCTACAAACAAAACTACAAATCTTCATATAAATCCTCAATAATGCTTTGAAAAGTTAGAATATAACACCAATGCAAACAGGGGCCCGGGTGGCTCAATGAGTTAGGTCATTGGATCTAACAGTTCATACAAGTCTATCACCAATACGACGTTGGATCGCGCCCAGCCTTGTAAACAACAAAAAAGGGTGCACTCGACTCGCAACCGCAAGTGATAAAGTTTACCAGTTGCTTGCCCATGGTCGGTGGTTCTCTCCGGGTACTCCGGTTTCCTCCACTACTACTGGTCGCCATGATATAGCTGAAATATTGCTGAAAGTGGCGTTAAACACCAAAAATCAATCAAATCAAACACCCACAACCACCACCAGACATTATACATAGTAATACTCACTTTGTTATAGTTCAAATTTGTTTTCGATGTTTCTGTGTTGTCCTCTAAAGTTATATGAAATCTCACGTAATGTCAACCTTATTCCAGAAACGCGTCGTGCGCACAAAATAAGATATTTATGTTTTTGTTTGTATCATTGTAGTGTATGTAACCAAGAACAAATCTGCAGAATATGTATTGATATTTTTTATCAGTAATTATTTCGAAATATTTTAAATGTCTTCATTTTCCCAACACTTTTGGTCAACATAAGTAGTAGCGTGGTTGAAGTGTAGCCAGGCATTGTTTATACACTGATGATAGATTATCTGTCTCCCAGAAAGAAATGTCATCATTTGATTGAAATGCAATTAATACACTTGATCTTGATCTCAGATTTATTATAAAAAAAATGATAATAATCGGTTTCCAGTCAGTATCTTAAGATGGAAGGTATTTGTTTCTTTCTTGTATTATACAAATCGTGTATTAATACCTATACAGATATCATTTCACCAAGAGCAAATATTTGGGCACATCAATCTAGTTTAACCCCGCCTCTTTTAAAGTGTCTGTATTAAGCCAATCCAATAAAGTGAGCGGGTGAGTATTTGTGCCTCTTTCTACGATTTTCCGTGGAATTTCTTGTGCTTCATTTTATTAGATTATTATTTCTTACACAGAGGATAAAGTAGTTCTCAAATATCACCGGAAAAGAGTTTTCTGTCCTACAGCCCCTGGTGTAAGACAAGCTACACGCCCTGTTACTCGCCAAAAATAATCGTCGCTTCAAGATTTTCCAGTGTTATTTATTACTCTGCTTGTGATTTTTTGTTTATATTGTTTGTAGATGTGACTAAAATAAAATATGCTTTACACAATATAACGGTATAGCCAAAGTCTAATCTATCTTTTAAAACTCAAGAATGTCGTGCCATTTGTTTACGTTTGCGTATGATTTTTGTCAACAGTTATGGATTTCCTGTTCACTGAATCAAAAAGCTGACCGATTTATTGACGTCACAGTGAAATGACATACATTTCTAAAAACAGTGTTTGTGTTGATTTGTTCGTTTAAAAACAAACATCTTTACTATTGTTATATTTATTGTGATATGAAAGTCGAATTTTAAATGTTATTACAATTTGAAGCGTTCGTGATTTGGTGTTTCTTTCACATTGCGTATTATTTCATTGATGGTTGTGATACGGTCGTCTTCGAATATACACACTAGAAAAAAAAAAAATTTGGGGATGTCTGTGTAAGAAAAATAATCAAACACCGATGACAGGTCAAGATCGAGAAATCTCAGACACCCTCGGGTAAGATTTCAATCGTTCTCTAACTCGGCCAAGCCTCGTCAGAGAACGATTGAAATTTTAGCCTTGGGTGTCTGAGATTTCTCGATCTTGACCTGCCACCGGTGTTATATTATATTAGTCTTTTTTGTTTATCAGAACCATTTTGGTAACAACTGCTGCAATCTGTATTGCGTTCATTATATGACAGCTATGCATATCACGTAAGGTGGTGATAGACAGGGAAAAGTATCGCATATACCTGCATATCTTGCATATTTAGCTATTTCTGCCATAAATTGGAAAGGGTTGTGAGTTATTGTGTTTAACGCCACTTTCAACAATATTTCAGTTATATCGTGGCAATCAGTTTGATTGGTGGATGAAACCGTAGTACCCGAAGAAAATAATCATTTATTTCATATCAGTTCTTAATTCGAATTTTTGATTGGTGTAGACATGGTCATGTGTCATGCATTAATCTGCGTTAAAGAAATCCACCAGTCATTAACATGATAATGCCCATAATTATCATGTTAATGTCTGCTCGAGGTTTTAGAGTTGTGTCTTTTTTTTTTTTTAAAGCAACGAAGATCATGTGGTTGTCTATGTAAATCAACATTGTACTAAATTGAGCAAAATTATTTAGAAACTCTTAATTCCTTCAATGAAATAAGAATAATAGCTACCTACGTATAGGACATTATCGTGATATTATTTCATATCAGTTCTAAATTCGACTTTTTCATTGGTGTAGAGATGGTCATGTGACATGCATTAATCTGCGTTAAAGAAATTCACCAGTCATTAACATGATAATGCCCGCGGGCATTATCATGTTAATGACCGGTCGAAGTGTTAGAGTTGCGACGTTTTTCAAAATGGCAACGGAGATCGTGCAGTTGTCAATGTAAGCCAACATTTTACTAAAATGAGCAAAATTATTTAGAAAGTCTTACTGCATTCAATGAAATAAAAATAATAGTTACTTATGTATAGGGCATTATCATGATAGATACACTACCCTTGGGACAGTAGTATTGACTTCAACACAGATAATGCCCTCGCCTGCGGCTCAGGCATTATCACTGTTTCAGTCAATACTACTGTCCCTTGGGCAGTCTATAAATCACGATAATGCCCTATACATAAGTAACTATTATATAAGTATTGACGTCAACACTCATAATGCATAAGGCCCTCGCCTGCGGCTCAGGCATTATCAATCTTTCAGTCAATACTACTGTCCCTTTGGGCAGTCTATCTGCCACTATAATTCCCTATACATAAGTACATTTGTAACTATTATGTAAGTACATCCCTGTTAAATGATAGCTAACATATAGATTTATCAATTACTTTATAGATGTTTAACGTTAATTGAGCAGTATATGGGATAAATTCATCACCAGGGCATGCTTAACCAGGCTCAATCTAGTGACTAATTTCTAGTGACCACTAAGCTAGCGACCAATAAGGCGATATGTTTAAAAACAAAAACAAAAAAATAATAATAAGAGTAAAATGTACTTTTAAAGATTGCTAGCGACCAATAACAAATATATTACTGTAAATGCATATTAAACACAATGAATCGACATCGGGACATATAGGAAATATTTCTAGAGCCCACCCCCCAATTGTGTATTTAAAGGTGTAAAATCACCAATTTAATTCACCAATCAGACCTTAGAACATCTGCACCTCAAGCCCACAGCAGGGTGTCAAATGCCAACTTTGATATGCAGTGAACGGCGCTGAACATTTTAGCGGATTGATAGGGCGTTTTAGAGGAAGAAAATGGACGTTTTGGCGGAAAATTTGTGGACATTTTAGCGGAAGATTTATAAGACATTTTAGCGGAATTTGAAATAGGATGTAGACATTTTAGCGGGAGAGTTAGGTCAAATATACCTCTTCCGTTAGCCAGACTAAGTCTGTTGCCCCTTCTCACCAACGGGGAGGTGGAAGTAGGATTTTGAGCAGGATATAGTTCATTTTTTCTTTCATCAGGTTCATGACTATGCTGACTATCAGTTCGAATACGAGCTTTGCAGTCTTTCACAGAGCATCTCCAATAAACAACATCAGATTTTAGTTTTCCATCAACTCTGTACCGAAACCAGTCGCAAATGATACTCCTTTTCACTCGATTCGTTTCTACCTCTACCCAAGGATTTATATAGTAAATCCTTGCACTACCTTACCACTTCCATAATGTTCAGTATTGTAATTACAAATGAACATGTACATATACTTACCTGTATGAATATGTATGTGTTAGTGAGTTTTATTCAATTTTTGCTGACTTTACATTGATTGTTTAAAAAGAATTATAGTTACATGTGAAACAATTTCGCTAAAATGTCCATTGCATTTTTACAGGTAACCAATTTTTCTTCCGCTAAAATGTCCACTAAAGTTCCCGCAAAAATGTCCATTCACCCCTTTAGAAATTCCGCTAAAATATCCTGCGTCCGCAGTGAAATACCATGCTCTGGGATATTACCTACTCTACAAATAGCAACGTCATTCCCAGAATTTCCGTATTTATAGGTCATTCATCAAGACCTCCATAAAGGATTCCAATACAACTAAATATAACCAAATTTGGGCTCAAAATAATCCTTACATATTTACCTGCAACTACCATTGTTTATACCTTTCCATTTTTTCCCCCAAAATACAACAAAGCGAAAGGAACTTTTTTCTTTTAAAAGGACTACTTTTGTATATGTTCTAAGCTCTGATTGGTGAATTAAATTTGTGATTTGACACCTTTAAATACACAATTTAAAAATAAATACATGTAGATAAAACATAATAATATTATTTATTACATAAGTGTTACACGCACGTGCGGTATTTAGATTTTGTTTATTTTTTCATTAAACTTATTGTTATATTGTTCTAATGTTCTATAATAACACTATTTTTAGATTGATGAGAAGTCTTCATGTGAATCGAATCTTATGACTTTGTGTTGTGTGACAAAACGCTGTCCAAAATATTTACCGATTTACATGAAAGTAAATTATTTTTTAATGTGTTTATTTTTAGTGTTTTTGTAACCTCGCCATCCGAAAAATATTTATGTCTTCGTTATTTAGTCCAGTAAAGAAAAAAATATTTTATGTTCGGGAGAACATGTGAAATAAAACGTAAAATGCATCACCCGGGTCTTTCACTCACCTGAGTGCCTGTGTGGGATTCTGCACATCAGGGGCCTGTTTAACGAAGATGTCTTAGGACTAAGACATATCTTAGGATGGTCTTAGGACATGAATTTGTCTTAAGTCTGTTTATCGACCGCCTCTTAAGTTAAGATATGTCCTAAATGTTATCCTAACTTTAGGACAATGAATTAGGTGACTTAGGACCATCTTAAGGTGACAACTACATTTCAATAAATATAAAAAAGATAATAATAATAATAAAATACACACAGTAAAATAAATTATTATTAATTCACATAATAAAAAACACCATCGATAAGTTCGGGCTACGTTTTCGGCTCATTTCGGATGTATACATAACATTCAAAATACGACTCTATTATATAAGGTGAAAGTCTATCATACAAAAGAACACGATTTGCACGACTTTACTCACTGTTTTCATCTGTATAGGGTGTACTACCCGTAAATAACTCGTTTGACAGCTTAATAATGTCAATGTAGACTGACAATTTCAATATGCATATTGTACAGAAGAGACATTTTAACTCTAAAACTTGTGATTAACTCCAAATTGTCTTTTAATTTAAATTTCTTTCTGATTTTAAATGTATTGAAAGCTCATAATTAATATAAAATTATCTTTTTATTTTTTTGGGCTAATTATCCCCACTCCATATGGATATTTTGATAAATGAATATCTTAGGATGGTCTTAAGATCATCTTTACTAGAATGGTCTTAAGACAGCTTCGTTGTGCTGTCTCAGACATGTCCTAAGATGATCCTAATTATGGTCCTAAGACATGTCTTAAGATATATCTTAGGATAGTTTCGTTAAACAGGCCCCAGGTCCACTGTCGGGTGTCAAATGTTAACTTTGTATTATTGTGTGGGCGGGGTGCTCTAGAAATATTTCATGTATGCCCCGATGTCGATTCATTGTGTTGAATATACATTTACAGTAATATATTTGTTATTGATCGCTAGAAATCTTTAAAAGTACGTTTTACTCTTTTTTTTTCTTTTTTTTTTTGGTTTTGAGACATATCGCCTTATTTGTCACTAGCTTAGTGGTCGCTAGCTTGAGCCTGGTGTATGCTTACAATCAATGGTTCGTGTGACATCGAGGGTATGGTATGGGTGAATGCTTTGATTGCGACAAATAAAATGGTAGAAAATGTATAGGTCGGGAAGGTTCCCTTCTACCGGTTCACCGATAACCATTCATAATGGATGTTGCTTACTTCCGGTTCACCGATAACCATTCATAATGGATGTTGCTCATTAGGTGTTGTAGCAAGCAGTTTTTTTTAATGTTAATGAGAATGTAGTAATCTAAACACATACAATTCATTTTCATCTCGTGCTTAGAGATTTGGTACGTTTTTCATCTGTTGCGAACAACCACCGGATTTACTTTTCGGATGGGTTGTACCTAGAAACGATGATTTGATTTGATTGATATTTGATGTTTAACGACACTTTCAGTAATATTTCAGCTATATCATGACGACCAGTTTTAATGGTGGAAGAAGCCGGAGTACCCGGAGAGAATCACCGACCATTGGAAAACAACTGGTAAGCTTTATCACTTGCGGCTGCGAGTCGGGTGCACCATTTTTGTAATTTACAAGGTCGGGCGCGAACCCACGCCGTATTGGTGATAGGTTTGTATGAGTTACTAGGTAATCCAACTACCTAACTCATTGAGCCACCCGGGCCCGTGAACCTAGAAACGGAGAAACTCTGTATTGGTGAATTAATAATGCTACAACTGATAGATCTTGTCTTCCAGTAGTGCATGTACTGTATTTTAAAACCTTAAAAAATCGCATCTGTGGCGTAATGGTTAGCGTGCTCGCCTCGAGTGCGGTAGATCGTGGGTTCGAGCCCTGGTCGGTTCAAATCAAAGACTATGCATTTGGTATTTGTTTCCTTCTCCGATAAGCAGGCAGCATTAATGAGAAAGAGCAAAGATTGGTTGGCTCGGAATCAGAATAATGTGTCTCGAAATGATATAGCTGAAAATTTGCTGAATTGGCGTTAAATAACAATCACCCACACGCCAAAACCTTCAAAATATTTCATAAGCAGCATAAAACACAAAGCTGGTCATTTTATTTAGAACAAACAACACAGCTGAGCTTCCGGTTGTTGTCGTAAGGTGGACATGGTAACGGTCCACATTTAATACCGACCATGTACATAAGATGCCCATCATTTCCAGCCTTTCCTGACGGAAGATATTCTGGGTTGCGATCGATGCAAATATAATTCGAAGCACTATGAGTCACATGGCCGGAAGCAATGAAGCCGTCATATTCCATTTTCCATCCATTATAGCACGTTTGTCTACCTGGGATCATTATTGTTGTGGTTGTACTGATACTTCTGCACACGGCACATGGGATATCTTCGTCATAGGAATTGGGCGCAAATGTGTTCCTTTCATATTCTGTTCCACGAATTAGACTGTCAGTATATGTGAATGTAACATTTGATAGCTGTGGATCATCTGGTAAACATAAGGTATTCGCTGGACCGCCATGGCGAGTTGTTGAATATTGATAATACTGTCCAGCAGTGTATCCTTAGAAAACAAAAGATGTACTTATCAGTGATATATCAATCATTTATCCAGTTATTGCTAAAAAGTATTTCCGCATTGAAGTATTTCCGTACTATATTTCATATAAAAACTTTATTTTTTTAATTGTCAAGTTGGTTTTCATGAAATTTTCAGCATTAAATGTAGTTATTAATATAATTTCGTCTTCTCATAATTCGTATATAGAGTCAAACCTGTCGCCTTTGAGACACAGGAAATGTGACTTTAGAAGACAGGTCACTTCTTAAAAGAGGTTTATTTCATATGAAATTTTCTATGACAGGACAAGAAAATGGTGACCTTTTAATACAGGTGACTGCTTAATAGAGGTGACCACATGGGCAGGGTTGACTGTAATTGTAGTTCTTCGTTTCTTCCAAATAGGATTTAAGCACAAATCTAATTTTGTTCACGAAATATTACTATATAAGCATAGAAAATTGTTGTGTCGAAAAGTTACATTTGTGTATAAAGCATAGCTGTTTACAAAGAAACGTTAACAAAATCATAAGAAAATTGTGAGAATAATCTCTAGTTAATCCTGACTATACATGTGAAACAATTACGAAATCGTATAAGAACGTGCATTATTTTTCCACAAACAGGTGGTTTCATATGAAATATATAGAGAAATATTTTAGTAATGAAATTACCCCGATATTCTCAATCAAAGTACCCCGATGCTTTTATTTGAAGGACTCCGATACTTTCATTGAAAATACTCCGATTCTTCTATTTAAAGTACTTCGATACTTTTATTTAAAGTACTCAGATGTTTTTATTTAAAGGACTTCGATACTTTCATTGAAAGTACCCCGACATTTTTATTGAAAGTACCCCGATGCTTTTATTTTTAAAAAACCAGATGCTTTTATTTAAAGGACCCCGATTCTTCTATTTAAAGGACTCCGATACTCTTATTTAAAGGACTCCGATACTTTTATTGAAAATACCCCGATGCTTTTATTTAAAGGACTTCGACACTTTTATTGAAAATACCCCGATGATTTTATTTAAAGGTCTCCGATATTTTTAATAAAAGGGATCCGATACTTTTATTGAAAGTACTCCGATATTTTTATTGAAAGTATCCCGATACTTTTATTGACTGTACTCCGATGCTTTTATTTAAATGACTCCAATGCTTTTATTGAAAATACCTCGATGCTTTTACTGAAAGTACTCCGATACTTTTAATTAATGGACTCCGATGCTTTTATTGAAAGTACTCCAATACCTTTATTGAAAGTATCCCCATATTTTTATTGACAGTACTCCGATGCTTTTATTTAAATGACTCCAATGCTCTTATTGAAAGTACTCCGATACTTTTATTGAAAATACCCCAATGATTTAATTTAAATCAACTCGGATCTTTTATTGAACATATCCCGATGTTTTTATTCGAAATACCCCGGGTGTTTTGTTAAAAATATATTGATACTTTTATTGAAAAAAGACCGATGCTTATATTAAAAGTATCCCGATGCATGTATTGAAGTAGCCTTGTGCTAAAAGAAAACATACTGATATATATATATCCAAATTTTACATTGTATCGATACGTAAAGTATCCCGATGTTTATTGTATCCTCGTATTCAATAAAGTACATTAATGTAATGACAGAAACAATTTCAATATTTTTCAATATTGTTCACGTAATTCCTGATATATTTTGATTTCTAGTTAAATATGATTAGATATGCTGACGCTGAGGCTACATTAGTTTCAATTTGTGTTTGTTATTGGTGAACGTATGATTTAACATTAAACGTTTATATTGTTGCTTTATAGAATAAAAATTGAAGGCATTAAGTATTCATTTAAAATCGTAGAAACAGAGGCAAAAATCGATACCCCTGACATACATATACATGACCTCTAACACACATATACATGACCTCTAACACACATATACATGACCTCTAACACACATATACATGACCTCTAACACACATATACATGACCTCTAACATACATATACATGACCTATTTTGCTTTCTAGGCTTGATACAGACACTTCAATAAACAGTGGCCAAGTTAAACTAGTTTTATCTATATCTATAAGAATCAAAAAGATATAATTGTATTCTCCTTATCCCGAGACGGATAAAATGATTGAAAAGTAAACACCTAAATACTTGTGAATGAGACAAAATCGTTCTAAGGAACAGTCACAACTGCTTTTCTCATGACCCAAGCCATGTATTATACAAACGAGCATATGTTAGCATGAAAAGAAACAACAAGAACATAAATAAAATATGCATGACATGGTATGACAAACCGATTTAATAGACCAATAGACCAAGTATCACTTTGTATATCACTATATTACATTGTAAAATTGTAATGTTATATTATATCCTCAATAAAAAAATCTAGATCTTCTTAGATTGCAATTTCATCAAACACCATTCTTGATTGCCCTTCGCGGCTTCGGTTTTAACTAACGATTATTGAAAGCAGGGATTTTGTTTATAAAATTGTATTATCTAATAGTATATTAATTACCTTTCTATTGGGAATATTTTAGTCTTAACCATATTTCACTTTTAATTTGTCTTTTGTCTCTATTGCCCGCTGTAGCTGTAGCGTTCTATTGTCCGCGACCTTTTGACCCGCTTTATGATTGGTCAATTACCTCTCATGAATATTCATTAACTCGACCAAATCTTTATCAATGCGTCTAAATTCCAAAAGTAATAAAACGTTCGAATGATAACTCATAATTTGTTATTGTTAACTGTTTTGAAAAATACAATTGAATTACTTTATTCTTATATCTCTATCCCAAAACTTTGAAAGTACAAAAATATGCATCCAAAACTACTATTAGGAAATAAAACAGTTATTTAATGTGTAGGCAGGCAATAGACCAGAATATATTTCCCAAGGTACTGGGAACAGCTCAAGTGTTCTATTGCCCGAAACCAACGTCACTTTCAACAATATTTCAGTTATATCGTGGCGGTCGGTTTTTATTGCTGGAGGAAACCGTGGTACCGTAGAAAACAACTAGACAATGTGATTAAAAAGAAAATAGAATGTATGATATATTTGGTATGAATACTAACCTGAATATATATGTTCTGTATGTGATGCGGTACAGTGCCTTCTACCCCAACGTACATATGTAGAACCTTGACCTACAAAACAGGAATATGTAAATCAGTCATAATAATAATTGTCTGATTCACAACTGAAGTAAAATTATCATCTACTGTTTGTGTCTCTCCTATTTACTTATATATCTACATTCTTTATAATATATATGTATGTTTAAACATTCATTTTAATTAAATTGAAAATTACTCTTTTTGGTAGTGCAAACTGTCATTACTCCTCTAGTAAAGCTGACCGCCAAGATATAACTGAAATATTGTTGAAATTGGCGATCAACCCCATCAATTACCTTATGTCGTTGTGTAATTGTGTGTGTGTGGGTGGGTGG
>MJUT01023637.1:256328-270941 GCA_002080005.1 Gigantidas platifrons
ATTGGTGCACACGACGCGTTTCTTGAATAATTTTCCTCAGGTACGCTCATAATAAAAAAAATACTGGAGAGCCAAATAATATAAAGGTATTTGAGGGCCAAAGTAAACCAAGAGTCTAATTAAAAATGAAGATTTCAGAACTTCGGTGCCATAGACATAATACGATCTCATAATATACACTCCGACAAAAGTTAAGCACCACCCTATATTTTTATCGATATATTTTTGTACATCAATACTTTTAAAACATTAAAATAGATATCACCATTTTTCTTACACTTCTTAAAAGACTACACCAAGGGCTCTAAAATTACCAATCTACGAAGCGAAGTATTTATCATCCTGAAAGACGTGACTATGACGTGGCAAAAATGGCGTTCAAAACTGGCGCTGGAAAAACATAAAACCAGTTTGTCTTTGATGGAAGTTTTTAACATTGCATTAAAATGCAGAGTCTTCAGATTTTAAGAATTTTAAATGCATCTATTGTGCATATGTGTAAGGCATAAAAATCAATAACGAGTATATCCACCGCGTTTATTGTGAAGTTCTGTAACACGCCTCGTCATGCTTCGCACAAGACGCCTAAGCCGTTCTCGGGGGAACTGTTGCCACTCCTGTAAGAAAGCAGTTCTTAATTCGTCAATATTTGACATTATGGATTGCGTTGGTTAATTTTTGGCCAATAAAGTCCCATATATGCTCTATAAGGTTCATGTCTGGCGACATCGCAGGCCATGGAATTGTCTGAACATCCTCTTGCTGTAAAAAATGTTGTACAATTCGGGCTTTATGTGGCCTAGCGTTGTCGTCCATGAACATTGGCCTGTCAACCAACGCATGATTGTCGAAATGGGGGACTACGCGTTGAGCGAGCACATTGTCACCGTATTGTTGGCCTCTCAGATTACCATCAAGAACGTACAAGTCCAATTTAGAGTCAAAGGAAAAACAACCCCATGCAGTTACACCCCCACCCCTAAAAGCAGTTGTGCCCAAAATGTGGTTGTCCTGAAATTTAACTTCTGGTATCTGCGCAGTGATCTCAAAGAAAATGTGTCAAAGTACAAGGAAAGATGGTAAAATAGTATTTCAATCAAATTAACACCTTTCAAAATATTGGAATAAAGTTTAAATAACTTGAAACGGAATAATTAGATCAAATATATACGTCGTCTTGAATAGGATTTGATTTGATTTTTGGTGCTTAACGCCAATTTCAACACTATTTCAGCTATATCATGGCGACCAGTTTTAGTTGTGGAGGAAGCCGGAGTACTCGGAGAGAACCACCGACCATGGGCAAGCAATTGGTAAACTTTATCACTTGCGGTTGCGAGTCGAGTGCGCCCTTTTTTGTAATTTACAAATCCGGGCGCGAACCCACGCCGTATTGGTGATAGGCTTGTATGAGTTGTTAGATCCAGCAACCTAACTCATTGAGCCACACGGGCCCCTGTCTTGAATAGGTACATGTATTTCCATTCAAATGTCAATGTCTTGGGTAGATTTTACAAACACTTTCTAACGTCATTGTACAAAACTCGAAACAAAAATATTTGCAAGTTGAAGAAAGGCAACTCTCTTAAGGATTTATTTTCGCAATTTGTCAGTTCAAAGATCTTTCTGCCATGTAAAAGTCAACGCTTGAAAAAAAAGTCAATGTAAAATGTGTGATCAAAAGATTATGACATGAAATTTTCCATATCGTCCCTGGTATCAGCCCTCGACCAATATATCAGCACTCCAGCTTCGCTGTCGGGCTTGATATGGGAGTCTCGGGCTAATACCGGGGCCAATATGGAAAATGTCATGTAATAATCTCTTATTATTATACAGCTATAATTTTAATCCAATCAAAAACACCTATTTAAGGCATATGATCGTACTTTATTTTTCACGTATTGTACAACCGAAAGCCGTATATTTTCCGTATTGGACGTCCAATACGGAAAAAATACGACTTCCGGTTGCACATTATGTAAGGGAAGTAACCCGTTGATTTTTGTTCTCTGCTAGTAAACAAAACAAACAGTTGTTTATGATTATAACAAATATAATTAACAAATACTTTTTGATCAGTTAATTTGCTGTTTTTAATTCACATTTAGAGTTTACGAGATCTGTATTGATATAGAACATTTTACTAACGAAATACTGTTGTGCAGTTGTTCTATTTAGATTGCATTAAAAGTTAAACATAAAATTGTTGTTATAGTATTGATCATTTCTGTTGTAAATAGGTCATTATACAGTGTTATGTACAATATGGAAATATATTGTACTCGTCCGTATTGTATTGAAAACCCGCATTGGACGCGACGCCTCATGCGTTTCGTCCAATTCGGGTTTTCAATACAATACAGACACTACATCTACATCTACATAGTACGTGCTGACCGTTACTTTTGACTGTTATTGCACGGGGGGTTGCGCACTAATTTAGATAAATAATTTGTACAATCCTTAAGAAAAAAAATATGAATTACAGAGAAAGTAGGAAAGATAGACAAAAAGTGTATATAGGAAAGTCAGAGGAATAGGCGAAAGATTTGTCAAGTTGCATGTTCATATTTTCAGCAATAGTCCACTCTGGCTACCGTAGCAGCCACTGGGTATCCACCCAACCAGCACAGCATTATCAGCCTCACTAGATACTACTTACAACTTGACGACCCTAAACTTAGATAGAGGCAGTGGACAGCTCCTGTTTGAAAGATACCAAACAGGGAGCCTCAGCAACTGGTGCTGGCAAGGTATTTCAAATACTTGTGGTATGTGGGAAGAAACTGTGTTTGTAGTAATCTGTGGATGCTGAGAACTGTTGTTACTTCACGGAATGGCTAGATCTTGTTTGACGAGTTGGTTTGGTCAGGTACTCTTCTGCTCTGATGTCAATTAAGTTGTTGATGATCTTGTACATCATAGTAAGTCTGATTTTCCTTCGTCTTGTTTCAAGTGAGTCCCATTCTAGATCTCCAAGCATGGAAGTTACGCTGTTGGTGTTTCCATAGCGATTTGTCACATACCTAGCCACTCTTCGCTGGACCATTTCGATCTTGTTTATGGCATCTTTTGTGTGCGGACTTCATACTGATGAGCAATATCCAATTGTAGGACGGACTAAGGTTTTATATGCTGCTGTTTTCGTATCATTGTTGCTGACCTTCAGGTTTCTTCTTAGAAATCCGAGAGTTTTGTCAATATGACTCCTCCAAGACATGTCTGGTTGAAGTTCCACTTCCAAGTATTTTTATGAAGTTTCTGATGTTAGTTTGTGTCTTTTGCGAATGTAGTCTTGTATTATTGATGTCTTAGATCGTGTCACATGGAGTGTGCGGCATATGTGTGGATCGAAATCCATTCCTCATTTTTGTTCATAGTCTGCCAGTTTGTTGAGGTCATCTTGGAGTATAATGGTATCTTCATTCGAATGAATTTTCCTGTAGAGAATACAGTCGTCCGCAAAGAGTCGTGTGCGTGACTGTACACAGCTCGGGAGATCGTTGATAAAGGTCAGGAACAACAAAGGTAGTATGACTGTTCCTTGCGGTACTCCACTAACGACTAGTACTGTATCAGATGCTGCCCCTTCCACAATTACCCGTTGGGTTCGGTTGCTCAGGAATGCCTTGATCTATCCTTGTGTGGAATCTTGGATACAGTAGTGATCAAGTTTCGTCAGGGGTCTTTCACGTGGTACTCGATCGAACGCTTTTGAAAAATCGAGGATGATAAGGTCGTGCCGACATCTTGCATCTAATGATGATAAAAGTTCATTAGCTAGTGCTAAGAGCTGGGTTTCACAACTGCGTGTTGTTCTAAATCCGTGTTGACAATCAGTCAAAATTTGGTGAGCATCTAGGTGTTTTAGAATACTGCTGACAATTATATGTTATTGTACTTTACAAGAAAGACTGGTCAGTGATACTGGATGATAGTTGCTGGTTTTATATCGTTCCCCTTTCTTGAATATGGCTGTAACGTTTGCGGTGCGCCAATCATTCGGTATGTTCCCCTCATCTAGACTCTTCTGAAAGATCAATGTTAATGGTGGAGCTATAACATTTGCAAGATCTCTCAGGATTCTTGCTGGTATTTGGTCAGGCCCATATAACTTTTGAGGGTTCAGTTTTTGAACTCCTTTTATGCTGACAGTTATTTCATGCATAGATGAACAATGTTCGCCATCTGGTGTTGGTATATCAGATGTGTCTTCATTTGTAAATACTGATTGGTATTGTCGATTTATAATATCAGCTTTATCTTTAGCGTCGGCGTGTAATATTCCCGGATCTTTAAGTGGAACTATCCTATTTGTGTCTTTCCTCAGTGATTTGATGTATGTCTAGAATCTTTTCTGTTGTGGTGGTCTATCTTCATGGTCTGGGTCTACTATTTCTATGATGTTATTAATGTACTTCCAGTATGATTGTCTTTCTGCCTTTGGTAGATGTGCTTTTGTTTCTTTATATCTCTTTAAGTCCATTTTATTCTTTGTTTTCTTATACTTTTTATACTGTTTATTTCTTTTCCTGATTAGTGATTTTACTTCTTTACTTATCCATGGTTTCTTGTTTTTATTTCCACGGACGAGGTTTGTTGGTATGTGTTCGTTCATTAGTGAGTGATTTTTGTCTTTAAATTCTGTCCATAGCTGTTCGACATTCTTACCTTTTGATGACTCGTGGTATTGTCCAAAGAATTTTCTTAGTTCGTCTTTCATTGGAATATGATATATGTCCTTGTACATAAATACTTTTCTTCCTGGTACTTTAACTTTCACAGGACGAAGGCTAGATTATATAAATACGGCTTTATAATCTGAGATACCATTAATTACTTCTACTTTGTTGATTAATGTTGAGTAGTTTGTAAAAAATTACATTAGGTGTAGTCTCTGTTACACGTGTATGTTCCTGTACTACTTGGTCAAGAAATGTGTCTTTGGTAATAGTTACTAGCTGGTTGCATTGTGTTCCATTAGTGGCATATTCATTGACTGTTTCTTTTTCCCAATTTATGTCGGCAAGGTTAAGATCACCTCCAATCCATAGATGTGCTCTATTTGCAGTTGGTATTCTTGTGATGAAAGAATAAAGTTTGTCTAGGTATTGAGGATCACTTCTGCCTGGTGGTTTGCAAAATGATCCAATATAGAGGTCATTGCTTCCAAGGGTTTTCATTTTTGCCCATACAAGTTCAATATCATCTTGTGGTGAAACTTTTAATTCTTCTGGTTCACTGTTATCATATTTCTTTGATATTAGTAAAAGAGACCTCACCGCCTATGCCGTCAGTTCTGTCTCTGTGGTATGCTTTAAATCCTTCTGGAAAAACTTCAGCATCTCGTATGTTAGTGTTAAGCCACGACTCTGTACCTATTACTATGTCATCCTGAATGGATGAGACGAAGTTTCTCAATTGTGAGGGTTTACCGTCTGGTTTTATAGATTGACAGTTGACTACGACAATAAGCATTGGCAAGTCTTTCCTTTTCTGTGGTTGTAGATGCTGCTGAGTGCTTTTAGTTGGAGAAGATGTGGCAACAGGATTACTAAAGCTGATGTCAAAGTGCATGGTATCACTAAGTATGGTGAAAGAGTTAGACGATTCATAGATGGTAATGTCAAATATGCTTGGTGATATGTTCGAAAGGCCGCATTGACAGCAGTACCAACTGATATTTCTTAGGCCATAGTAGACTACATCAGGCACGCCCATACATTCTTGGTGAAATCAGACTTCTCACGAGTCGCAACAAACTCCAAAGGTGCTCCATTTTACTGCCTTGTTGCAGACTGCACATGGGAATTTTTTTGGCCGTGGATCGGGATTTGGTTCCGGTGCATATGACAGTGTCAACAAGAGTCTACATAAGTACAGCAAGACTTGCTTCTTACGACGAACAGGTCCGTCTGCCTTTGACCGAGTGCATTTCATAGCGACAACAAACTGAGCTGGTAATGAGAACGATGAAGTTTTACCTTTTTCATCTGTTGTATCTGTGATAAGGGTACTGTGTTCGTCTTTAACGAGAGCAACTTTACATAATAAGATCGTACATGTAAAGGTAAGTGTTAAATACATACGAAACATAGCTTCTTTTTGTCTACCGGATGTTTATGATTCAGCTAAGAATTGTGGGTAAGAAATCATACATGAGGGTCTATAAGGTACTAGAATGGAAAGGTGAAAATAATCTTACTAGCAGAAGATCGATAGGTATGTAGTATAGTAGTTTATATGTACTGATTCTGCAGATTTGTGAGAATGATTGCTTTGCTAACCAAAAGTTTCATATATGTTGGAGCTCTGTTTTTACGGCATCCATCTTGGCGCGTCCCCTTCCTTCGTACAATATCTGATGTTTTCTTGCAATATGTTCGTTTTTGCATGTCCAATAATAGATAGAAGTCAGTCAGTGTAGGTTATTTGCCATGAGGGAAAATATCGCCAAATATCCGTATTTGCCCTCATATGTCCGCATTTGCCTCCGCATTCAACTTCCGGTATCTGCGCAGTGGTCTCAAAGAATATATGTCAAAGTACACTTGGAAAGATGATGCATTATAATCCTATTTCTATATAACTAACACATTTCAAAATATTGGAATAAATTCAAATAACTTGAAACGGATAATTGACTTAAATGTATACGTCGTGTTGAATATAATTTGTGTGTATTGAACAGTACAGCCTGTAAGTGTAAGAACGTGATTACCAATCATTCAGGTGCATTTTAAAATATCTTGTTTATCTTTGTCAATACTGTTATCTCACATGTGAATTTAAACAAATGTGAATAGCATTATCGGTCTTTTATCGCATTGGCTTTCAGTGTATTATTAACTTCATAACCATGGATTTAACGTAAACTTCCTTGTTCTCTTTTAAATATGGCCGACAGCAATCATGACGTTTTATCAAAATGTGGAATTTGTTTGTCGTATTATACTGAGCCTAGATTACTTGACTGTTTTCACATATTTTGTACTCCGTGTTTAAACAAATTAGCCTATGGGAATGTAACGTTTAATTGTCCGCTGTGTCGATCTAAAATATTAGTACCCGAAGTCGGTGTCTCTGGATTTAAAAGTTATGCGATCAACCAAAAAGAACAATATTCAGATAATACACAAGGAGACGTGAAATTTTGTCAAATATGTCATGAGGAAAGATTTGCAACCGTGAAATGTTTGAATTGTGAGGATTATTTGTGTAAACAGTGTCACGAATATCACACCAAGGTCAAAACCCTGAAGGAACACACGTATGAAATTATAGTAAACCAACCACACACTTCACGCATTCATGACTCAGAAAAGCGTGATTCAGACAAATTCGAATGTAATATACACGGAAAAGAACACTTATTATTTTGCAAACCCTGTAACAGCGTTATATGCGAGGATTGTCTTACAAATGCACACAAGCACCATGAAGTGAAAGCAATTCTTCGAGCAGCATCAGACGATCGGGATCTCTTCATTACTGCTACGACGTGTCTAAAGGCAAGAATACCTATTCTTGAAAATACAATCGAGTTAGCTAACATAGAACGAGATAAACATTGTAAATGTTCGCTCCAGGTCAAACGAGACATTCGATCCCATGCAGCAGGACTGAAAGACATTTTCTGTAAAACTGTTGATTTGGCGATGAATGAAAATCTAGAAACGGTAGATCAGATGCAAGAGACCGAGACCAAGCAATTAGATACATATATAGATCAGGTAACAACGGACAAACTTTCTCTTGTTAGCAGACTAAAAACAAGTACTGATATTGTTCAAAATTGTTCAGATAAAGATATATTAAGAATGTCAGCGAATTTAAAAAGAATGTTTAGTCATAGTATTAATGATGATGGGAAATCTATCGATTTGTGTAACATTCAATATGAATCACCTACTCTAAGCTCAAAAGAAATAAAAGCGTTTGTTGGAAATGTAAATAAAACTAAAAAAGAAGAAGTGAAACCTTTTTTTCGTGATTTGCCAATTCCGAACCTACAACTGGTCAAAGAATTTAGATCGGTTACGTCTTTTAATGTTAGTGCCGACAGTCTCTTGTCCACAGCAGATGAATCAGTATGGATTCTCCAAAAATCGAGCGAATCTTGTTGTATGTACACTAAAGATGGCAATCGTCAGAAATATTATGATGACATCGAATTATCTCAGAACGCCAGACTGTTAAAAACGCCGAACGATTCTGTGTTGCTATGGTCGGATACCTCTGCCAGAATAGTTAGTGATACAATGGAAGATGACGAAGGGAATTTATTCAAAGTTCCATTCAGTAATGGTATTGCTTGTTGTTTAATGCTTAATGGGAATCTGTTAGTTTACAATGTCAATGAGAAAATATTTGTAGTAGTTGACGAAAACGGTGGTGTTCAACGGGAAATAAAAAATGAAAAACTGTCTGCTATGCTTACCAAGGACCCTCTCTACGTTGTACAGACAACATTTTCAATTCTTATCATAGCCCAAAACACTAAGGTTGTGTCCATAAATAATATGGGTAACATTATCAATAGTTTTTCCTGTGAAAACAGCTCTATGAGGGGAATGTGTGTTGACAAGTATAACAACGTGTTCGTATCAGACTCTAGCTGTGGTGTTTTACGTCTTTTCTCACCAGAAGGAGTGTGCATGCGTAAAGTATTAACAATAAATAGACCTGCCGTGTTAACAATCGACTCTTCTGGGAATATGTGGCTGTGCCATCAAAGGGGTTTTAGAGATGACATAACAATATATTCTTACTTATAACAAATTTTAAAACGTTTTATCCTTGGTTGTGTTATCAAAGTGTTTATCCAAAGATCATAAGTATTGATTCTTATAGAATGTTTAATGCATTAATAAATTATCCTTCTTTTTAATTGTGCAGGAAAATACATGTGTTTTTGCTAACCCTACAGACCCTCATCTTTTGTGCCTACCCTAAAGTTTATTTTTGGCCATTTTTGAACAAGCAATATTAAAGTCAGAATGTGCCCATCTGTTGAAAATAGCTAAACATTTTTTTTTAAATGTAATCTTTTTCCTACCTACCGAGTCCAAGATCTTAGCAAAAACACAGGTATTTTTTTTTGTCTTGGCCTTAGTAGATGTATGTTAGTATTCCTCATTCTATAAACATATGCTGTTGAGTTGTGTTGTGTTGCAGAATATCATATAATCAAATTGACCGCCACTATATAACTGACATATTGTTGAAAGTGGTGTTAAACACCATAACCATTCTCTAACCTATAAAAAATGTGACGTCATTCGAACACTTCCTGTTTCAAATGTAAACAGATGGTTTTTGGGCTTCCCGTACGCTTCAAATTTGAATAAAGTGGAACAAAAAGATGTTTTGATTGAATAGATGTTAGTTATTTTTTCTATATTGTTGTAATTATAACATGTAGGATTTCACAGTTTCAATATGGCGACTCCTTCTTAGTGACAGCATGTAGAACCAGTACCGTGTTAGCCCATGTGTACACTGGGAAGTTGCCCATGCCCCACGCTCACAAGGACCCCATGCTAATCTATGTATGTTGTGTACAGCATGTTTTTTAATGTTTAAACACTAATTTGTTCCAAGGAAGTTCCAATACAATCAAAATATGTTTATTTTTATCGACCCTTTACATTTTCATTCCTGTGAGTGGTTACGTATGTATGGGCCCCGGTGCACTGCTCTGTCCAGGGTCCTATAATACTGTTGAGACGGCCCTGTGGTAGAACGGGAATGTTACGTGCAATGTTTTTCCAATCAAATATTTCGATACATATCAATTGCATTAGAATGTGTTATGTATTGTCTCCATTGTTCAATGTCGTAAGAAAAGTTTGAAGATATCAAATGGGTTATGATCAGATGGCGTCAATCGAAGAATGACAGACAATACAGTGGCCAAAAGATAAAGGATATACACTACAAAACACTAATAAAAAACTAAAGATCGAACCCAACTCAAAACCGGGGTGAAATCATATGCCCCGGAAGGGTAGGTAGTTCCTGCCCTACTAGTGACATCTGTCACTAAGTAACTTTTTACTAATAATTTGTATTTATCATTTCCATAAAAATAAAATCATAAAACGTTAGGAACTATAATGTGTTCTTAGTCCGTTAATACAGGTAGCATGCTGTAATGGTCGCATATTGCAAGCGAACGAAAGTCCCACCGATCACATAACATCAGACCGTCCGAGCCTTTCATCCGGGTGCAACAAGCAACACGTCATCGTTAAATTTATCTCATCTATGCAAAACAAAACAAAAAACACATTTTCATTATAAATAAAGCTTCCACGAATTACATAGACATTATGCATATGTATACATTGTCGACAAATGGCAATATTTACTTGTACGAGCTTTAGAAACACTATAGGAAGAAAGGCGAATCTTTGGCGAGTACAAATAATAACCTATATTGGCTTACGGGACCATTTATATTAAATGCATTGGTAACAGTATAGAAAATATTTGCAAACTTTATATATAGGAGAATACATAGCTAAAACAGAAAAGATGTCTTCGTAACGTTTTTATTTCCGTAACTAATCAATTGTTTTAATATGCATTAAGGATTGAGTTTTCGACAAGATAATGTACTTTTAAAACAGCTATTAGTACGTATAATATCATTACATTTCATCTATCTGCATGCATTTGTAATCTTCAGAAGAAAACCAGTCGACCGCCGGAAATTCTTGTTAAATATAGAAAAATATATATTAAATATTCCCACTGTTCTTCTTTATTTACACGAAATATTCAATATTGTACCCGAAAATCGCAAACCATATGTTTTATGGAATTTAATAAAAATAAAATCCCGATTATTATTTTTTTTATCAAACTCAAATATATATAGTGAGCTTCAAAACGGGGGCCGCCGTGGTCGTATCGTATGGCGAGAAGTACAACATTATGTGATAAAGTTTGTCAGTGACTTCCGACAGATCTGTGGTTTTCTCTGGGTCCTCCGGTTTCCACCACCAATAAATCTGACCGCCACATTATAACTGAAATATTATTGAAAGTGGCGTTAAACACTATAAAACCAAAACAAGCCAATCAAAATGTATTGATACATTTCACTTGTTATTGATCTATTAAACCATGCGATAATTGATTTTATTTTAATTTGCGCAAATGTAATGGCGATTTGCGCAAATGTAGTGAACCGAAATATAACTGTAAAAAACACACATAATCTGTACAAAGTTATATATGAAGTCGACATATTTCTGAGAAAAAAATATATATAAATGATATATATTCATTAAATACAAACTACTGGGGAAATCAAAGACATAATGTTCGAGAAAATGGTGACATGTGTTTTTATTATTCACCGAGCATCGATTTATTGAATATTACTTCAACGAAACAGATTAAAAGGAATATTTTTTTCTGAACGGCATCGTTCACCCATTATTCCAGATCGAATTGGTATCTCTTTTCTAAATTGTTGGTGGCAACAGCTGATGTTGCTTACACAAGAAATAGATTACTATTAAGAAAATTATTGCATACAATCTATAATGTGTATTGCATTCTATCCTCTATGTTAATATGTGTAGGAGTATATTGTGTGTCCATAATTATGTTTGTGCATTTGACCTGTAGCCAAGTTATTCCATGTTGGGACATTTCTATTAAAAAAAAAAAGACGTATTATACATTATTTTATTATTGTTTGTTGCTTAACGCCGTCTTCTATAACAGTTCTGTCACATCGAGGGGTAGAACTTCAATATAACACACTAAAGGAAACAAGAAATGGGTAAAGGTAGTATTAGTATTATCAACATGCTTGGGTAACATATAAGTATACATACCCGCATCGATAATGTAATAGTTAGTGTGATCGCCTCAATTGTGTGTAGAACAACATTATGTAATAAAGTTGTCAGGGATTTGCGGCAGGTCGCTGGTTTCCTCCAGGTACGCAGGTTTCCTCCATCAATAAACCTGACCACCATGATATAACTGAAATATTATTGAAAGTGGCGTTAAACACTATAATTCCCTAATAGCATTCCCACATAACTGATCATATATAAGAAACACCTCTCCTATAAGGTCACTTTGTCTTTGTCCCAAATGTGATCTCTTAATACAGGCTTACTGTATTTAAAATCAATACTACAAAGTGATCCTGATTCCCATATAACTGGCGGGCCCACTCAAATCCCACTCAGCCGAGGTGTACTCGATACAACATTATGTGATAAAGTTTGTCAGTGACTTTTAGCAGGTCGTTGGTATTAGCTGGGTACTTCCGTTTCCCCCACCAATACAACTGACCTCCACGATATAACTGAAATATTGTTGAAAGTGGCGTTAAACACCATAACCCCCTAATAGCATTCCCATATAACTGATAATATATCTGACCCTTTCTAAAATGTAGTTCAAAAAGTTAATTAGAACTGTATAATCAAGTGTCTGTAACTTACTGTTCCTGGGTGTAACCGGCAACCAGACAGTGTCGTCCCTCACAATGGTTGCAAATTTTTATTCGTTTTTGGGGGACTTTCTATGACAAACCTCAATGAACTGAAAGAATCAATAGAAATTATTAAAAAGCATGGCTTAAACTGAGTGAGGATTCACTCACAACTCTGATTAAAATCAGCTGATATACTATGTGCCATCTGGGCCGTTGTGGTCGTGTTCGTATGGTAGTTGGATTTATAACTATCTGTGCAATCAGTGCCTATAAGCACTAATGCTGTGAGTTCGAACCTCGTTCGTGGTGAGGTGTACTTGATACAACATTATGTGATAAAGTTTGTCAGTGACTTACGACAGGTCGGTGGTTAATTCCGGTTTCCTCCATCACTAAAACTGATCGCCACGATATAGCTGAAATATTGTTGAAAGTGGTGTTAAACACCATCAACCAAAACTATTCTATGCGCTACTCCCCCAAATATTCGACAGAATCTGATTAGAGGTCATATCCAGATGAACTTTCACATATGAATATTTATTTTAAATCAACCAATAAAAAGGCATTACATTTACTACAAGCATTTATTGAGACTGCTATTGTACTGTTCAAGTTTATGTTGTCAATGACATTGTTGTGATAGTATGTGGTCCTTTCCTGTGGAAGGGAATCTATGATAATCTTATATTCTTTTCTTTATTCTGTATTGACATTGGAGATCCAATTATCAAGTGGAGGAAGAGCTGAGATCCCAATAAATGGCTTAACTTGTCACATTGTAGTTTCTATCCCAAGATACAATATAAATGGGAAATGCTCAAGCCGACGACAATAAAAAAAAATGTTCTTGCAATTTATTATTGATTAATATGATAAAATATCTTTCCTAAAAGTAAAAAAATATTTTTGAGAGAGAGAGAGAGAGAGAGAGAGAGAGAGAGAGCGGTGATGTTCTTAATGTTCTTAAATAGATTCAAGATTCAAGATTGTATTAACAAGGCTCAGGCACAGTGTGCAACATGAGCATACAGTTATTATAACATAAATACATATATATGAAATAAGACAAAAACACAACAAGAACATTAACATTGGAGAGAAAAGAACATAGTGAATAGAAGCGATCACCTTAGTATCTAATGTACTAGAATAGTTTACTGATTCCTTTCAAAAATAATGCTACACTTTTCAATAATTGAGAATTACACAAAGAGAAGATACCAGCCATTTTATCTACACTACTATTTTGTACATAATATTTTGGAATATATTTGGATGTTAAACTTTGTATTTCAGTGTTATTACATATAAACAAGTTGTGATATTCATCGCCAATTACATCTTTTGAGCATTTTGTACACTTTCTATTTTCTCTTGTAATTTTTTGCCAACGTCCTGTTTCAATTGGTATTCTAATGTTACAAAGCCTAAATTTAGTTATATAGATTCTATACCTTTGTTCAAGGCGTAGCAGATACGGTTCTATACAAAACTCTTGCTTGAAAAGAGAGTAAAAAGACCACGAGAGGAATTACCAATTTCTGAACGCCAATTTTGTATGAATTGGTCAATAAGAATTTGTTTCACATGTGTTTTAATCCAAATTATATTAACAGGCATTTGGTTTCTAAAGATAAAACTTAGGCCAATATTATCCAAAATATGTTGTATATTTTTCACATATAAAGTCTGACTATTCTCATTTGCATACAACTTGAATAGAAGTTTATATATCTTAGAAGACAAATTTTCTGTAGTCATTAAATGACTCCAGAGTCAAGAGGGTGTCTACCCATATACGAAACAATTTGGAGTTGTACCTCTTACACCCACAATTCTTTTTAAAAATTGTAAATAGTGAATTATTATTATTATTATATTTTGGCACATTTAGGCGCATTTTATTTTGCAATTGCTTTAAATATCTAAAGTAACAATTCATGTTGATAACAATGGCTGATATCACATTGATTAAACTTCATATTAATTTATTGAGGTGGTGGGGTGAGTAGATTTTTTTAGTAAATGATTAATTTCACCATCAACAAGCAAACATTTATAAATTGAACATACTCTGAAAATAAAATAATTTGTCTTTGTGTTTAAAAGATTTTTAAATTAAAAAAAAAATTTGTGTT
>MJUT01023637.1:274792-290052 GCA_002080005.1 Gigantidas platifrons
TCAAGTATATTCATAGTTCGCTAAATACAGGTAGCATGTTGTAATGCTCGCATATTGCAAGCGAACGAAAGTCCCACCGATCACATAACATCAGACCGTCAGAGCCTTTCATCCGGGTGCAACAAGCAACACGTCATCGTTAAATTTCTCTCATCTCTGCAAAACAAAACAAAGAACATATTTTCATTATAAATAAAGCTTTCAGGAATTACATGGACATTTATATAGGCATTAAATGCACTGATAACAGTATAAATAATATTTGTAAACTTTATATGGGAAAATACTTCATTAAAACAGAACAGATGTCTTCGTAATGTTTTTATTTCCGTAACTTATTAGTTGTTTTGATATGAATTAAGGACTGAGTTTTCTACAAGATAATGTACTTTTAAAAGAGCTATTAGTACGTTTAATATTATTACATTTCATCTATCTGCATGCATTTGTAATCTTCAGAAGAAAACCACTCGTAGCCTTTGACCGCCGGAAATTCTTGTAAAAGAAAGAAAGCTATATATTAAATATTCCCACTTTTCTTCCTTATTTACACGAGATTTTCAATATTGGTGTACCCAAAAATCGCAAGCCAAATGTTTTATGGAATTTAATTAAAAAAAAATCCCGAATATTTTTTTTGATCAAACTCAAATATAGTGTGCTTCAAAATGGGGGCCGTCGTGGCCGTGATCGTATGGTATGGCGAGGTCAGTGGTTTTTCTCCGGGTCCTCCGGTTTCCTCCACCAAAAATCTGACCGCCACGATATAACTGAGATATTATTGAAAGTGACGTTAAACAACATCAAACCAAACCAAACCAATCAAAATTTATTTGATACATTTTACTTGTTATTGATCTATTAAACCATGCGATAATTGATTTTATTTTAATTCGCGCAAATGTAATGTCGATTTGCGCAGATGTAGTGCACCGAAATATAACTGTAAAAAACACACATAATTTGTACAAAGTTATATGAAGTCGACATATTTCTGAGAAAGAAAATATATATATAATGATATAGTCATTAAATACAAACTACAAGGGAAATCAAAGACATACATGTTGTAATGTTGGAGAAAATGGTGACATGTGTTTTTATTATTCACCGAGCATCGATTTATTGAATATTACTTCAGCGAAACAGAATAAAAGGAATATTTTTTTTCTGAACGGCATCATTCACCCATCAATCCGTATCGAATTAGTATCTATTTTCTAAATTGTCGCTTTTTTATTTCTTCCTTGATTAAATATATTGGCCGCATAACAAATAAATATGAATTAATATTATGAATTGACAGAAATACCGAGGAATACGATACAATATGTTACTCTATATGTTCATTGCTCCACGCTGGCAACAGCTGATGTTGATTACACTACACAATTGATGACTTTGGATGAGGTGAATACAAGGATTGATCAACCCATGGGACATGATATTCACCGAGGCATCCGAGGCATTCCATGGGTTGATCAATCCTTGTATTCACCGAAATTGAAAGTCATTTACTGTTTTATTATATGACATTAAATCAAATTTGAATCAACACCAAACAGCGCCGACTTTGTTCCCCAGACATCCCTGTCTATTGCATTTTATCCTCTATGTTAATATGTGTAGGAGTATATTGTGTGCCCATATGTTTGTGTATATGACCAGTAGCCAAATTATTCCATGTTGGGATATTTCCCCCCAAAAAAAGAAGACGTATGCATTATTTTATTATTGTTTGTTGTTTAACGCCATATATTCTATAGTAGTTCTATCACATCGAGAAGTAGAACTTCAATATAACACACAAAACGAAACTAGAAATGGGTAAAGGTAATATAATTGGTATTATCAACATGCTTGGGTAACATGCATGTACATGTATACACATAACCGCATCTGTGATGTACTAGTTAGTGTGATCGCCTCAAATGTGTGTAGAACAACATTGTGTGATAAAGTTTGTCAGTGATTTGCGGCAGGTCGTTGGTTTCCTCCGGGTACTCCGTTTTCCTCCACCAATAAAACTGACCGCCATGATATGACTAAAATATTATTGAAATTAACTGATTGTCACCCAACAGGATATAAAGCAACATAATAATGTACAGTCGAACCTGCCCATGCTTTCACCTTCTTCTTGTCCGGTCATAGAACATTTCATATGAATTGAACCTCTTTTAAGAGGTCACCAATCCTATAATGTCACTTTGTCTTTGTCCCAAAGGTGATCTCTTAATACAGGTTTACTGTATTTAAAATCAATACTACAAAGGGATCGTGATTCCCGTATAACTGACGGGTCCACTCAGATCCCACTGAGGCGAGGTGTACTCGATACATGATTATGTCATAAAGTTTGTCAGTGACTTACAACAGCTCGGTGGTATTATCTGGGTACTTACGTTTCCCCCGCCAATACAACTGACCTCCATGATCTAACTGAAATATTGTTGAAAGTGGCGTTAAACACCATAACCCACTAATAGCATTCCCATATAACTGATAATATATCTGACCCTTTCTAAAATGTAGTTCAAAAAGTTAATTAGAACTGTATAATCAAGTGTATGTAACTTACTGTTCCTGGATGTAACCGGAAACCAGACAGTGTCGTCCCTCACAATGGCTGCAAATCCTTCATCACTTTTGGGAGATTTTCTATGACAGACCTCAATGAATTGAAAGAATCAATAGAAATTATTAAAAATCATGGCTTAAACTGAGTGAGGATTCACTCACAACTCTGATCAAAATCAGCTGATATACTATGTGCCATCTGGGCCGTTGTGGTCGTGTTCGTATGGTAGTTGGATTTACAACTATCTGTGCAATCAGTGCCTATAACCACCAATGCTGTGAGTTCGAACCCCGTTCATGGTGAGGTGTACTTGATACAACATTATGTGATAAAGTTTGTCAGTGACTTGCGACAGGTCGGTGGTTAATTCCGGTTTTCTCCATCACTTAAACTGATCACCATGATATAACTGAAATATTGTTGAAAGTGGTGTTAAACACCATAAACCAAACCTATTATATGGGCCACTTCCCCAAATATTTGACAGAATCTGATTAGAGGTCATATCCAGATGAATATTCACATATGAATATTTATTTTAAATCAATCTATAAAAAGGCAAAAGGCATTACATTTACTGCAAGCATTTATTGAGGCTGCTATTGTACTGTTCAGGTTTATGTTGTCAATGACATTTTTGTGATAGTATGTGGTCTTTTTTGTTTGGAAGGGAATGTGTGCAGGTCTTTCATTCTTTTTCTTTTAAATCTGCATTGACATTGGAGATCCAACTATCAAGAGGGGAAAAGTTGACAATTCTGGATGTCCATAGACTAAGATGGCCATAATCGTTTTATTAACCGAACAATGGTTTTTAAAACTTGCATTTTTTTTTTGTCAACAACACGACAAGCTCCTCAGGGAAATAGTCATCAAAGTTGAGGCTATCGCAATTTGTTTCCAGTAAATACTGCTGCAAACATTTGACTGCGGATTTCGTAGAACGTTTTGTGTTCTCGGCATCCTTTTCAGAGAGGATTTTTGCTATTTCTTCCTCTGAGCTAGCGGAAAACCGACCTGCAGTTGCCATATTTTATACACAAACAGATGATTTCCGGTTTGCGGTTATCGCCACCTATCGGGGGAAATTTGGGGTTGTCGAGGGTGACAATACTATTATTTACCTCACACGGTGAATTTTTGGGGTTGTCGAAGGAAACGTCGCAATTGTCAAAGTCATGTGACAGCTGATCGGACCAATCAGAGATACATATATATAGAGAGGTTTAATAATGACTGATATCACATTGATTAAACTTCATATTAATTTATTGAGGTGGTGAGGTGGGTAGATTTTTTTAGTAAATGATTAATTTCACCATCAACAAGCAAACATTTATAAATTGAACAAACTCTGCAAATAAAATAATTTGTCTTTGTGTTTACTGAAAAATGATATCTTTGTAGATAATTTGATAATGGTCAGATGGTGTCAATAATATTTTCAGTTGTCATTAAAATAAGTAATGGAGAATACACTCCAACTGTAGATTCTTAAAAAATAATCAACGAGACCCACAATATAATAATAACATTATTCTTATTAATTACAGTATTATATTTTACGATAGCAATTTACAAAATAATTATCGGGTTTATTGGGATATAGGGATATATGTCACGGGCGTAGCCTGTGGTTAAATATTACCGAGGCAGAAGATCTGCTCCACCCCCTTGAAACCACTGTCATTTTAAATAAAGAAAACACTTTTATTCATTTTTGAAAGAAGTAGCCATCGCATTTTTCAATCAAATTTGCATTGTATTGATTCCACTACCGCTGAGCATGTCGAATTTAAAAAAAAATGAACGGTCATTGAACAGATGACATGAAACGACGTATCTTAAAGGAGTGCCGTGTTATTGAATACAACATTAAAAGTAGTAATAAACCATTTTGGTGGTCTCATATTTATTGAATATATTTTTTCTTGACATGTTAAGCTACTCATGTGTCAATTCCTATCTTTTCAACAGGATTCATTGATTACTTGTAAGCCACAACATTACATCGTTATACTTATTAAGTAATACAGAAGTTGCAAGAGCAATTTGCATTAAAAAAAAAATATTCATGCAGTTAATTTTTTATCGAGGCAACTCCATCGGTTGCCTCAATGGAAGCTACGCCACTGAATTCGTAGATCACATATATATAATTGTAGAAGTAATATTGTTGATAGTAGATTGTGGACGAGGACAAAATGTTACTTAACTCACGTAATTTAAATCGAGTTATCTCGCTTTGGATAGGTGCTGATAAACATTCATCTGAACACAGTTGTATGAATAACTTGGATATGTCAGGTTTTATGGTGCTTAACGCAACTTTCATCAATATTTCAGTTATTTCGCTGCTGTCTCTTTTATTGGTGGAGGAAACAGGAGTACACGGAGAAAACCACCGCAAGCCACTGACAAACGTCATCACATAATGTTGTACACCTCGCCCGAAGGGGGATACGAAATCACAACATCAGTGGTGATAGGCACCAATTGCATATAGATAGTTGTAAATCCAACTACCATACGATCACGGCCATGACAGCTCCCAAACTTTGATAGGAATATTATATTGTATGTATATCCTTATTAATATACACCTGTTTTATAATAGGTATTCACAGCTCTAATATCAAATAACTCACGACATCTGAAATACAAATTACAATATGGTAAACATAAATCCAGTTATACCCAAAGTCTCAAACATTTATAATTAATACACAACAGAGATGCGCTATATTTGAATAATTCTCAACATGACACATAAATAAACCTTCTTCATCAACAATTCTGCGTTGTCATCTTCCGTTATTGTCGTGTTTTACTTTGTCCTTTCTTTTGTTTATGTGCCGTGATTGGTCGTGATTGTATGGTAGTTGAATTTACAACTGCCTATATAATCAGTGCCTTTCATCGCTAATGTTGAGAGTTCGAATCCCGCTCATGGCGGGCTGTACTCGATACACATTATGTGATAAAGATTGTCAGTGACTTGCGACAGGTTGGTGGTTTTCCCCGGCGACTCCGGTTCCTCCATCAATCAAGTTGACCACCACGATATACCTGAAATATTGTTCAAAGTGGTGATAATACCATACACCTAACCCTAATCCCCTACTATTATCTGCCATATATTGTCAAACATATGGAGCAATTTTATCACATCTAGCTAAAGAACAAGGCTTTTCGTCTGTCGTCTGTCTATCCGTCATCATTAGTTATTTTTATTATATTTTAGTCCTATCTTGCAGAACTGTTAAACAAAATGAGGCCAAGTTTGGCAGAGATAATTTTTTGAAGAGGAAACTCCGATTGATACGAATGAAGTGTATCCTCATGGAGTAGGCACTAGTGAGGATCATATTGCATTATCTAGTAAATCTTGAGAAATTTTCTTCTCACCAAGCAGCGATAGAAATGCAACAATGTTTGCTGTGAAAGAATGGAATATGTAGATTTAGACCTTAAAACAAAGTCCACTGTGTTTATTTGGTGCGAACCTTGGAGTTAAAAGTATACGATCGGCTAGAAATGGAAGAAATTAAAGAAGATGATTATTGTAAGAAATTATAAGGAAATAACGTGTGGAGAAGCCATCAGTCGAAGAAGGACAGGCAATACACTGGTTCAAAAGAAAAAGGACAAATAATGTTCTACAAAACACTTCATCGAAACAAAAGATGGAGCAAGGTGAATCCCACTAAACACCGGTGGTGAACTCTGATGCTCCGGAAGGGTAAGCAGTTCTTCTCCATTAGTAGCACCAGTCGTGTTAGAAATACTAATATGAAAAGTATTATTCATTGTTTTGATAAATATATTCAACCTTCTATAGAGAGAGTTCGTGCATGCATGTCCAAATTCTCACATAGACTAAAATGGAAAAAAAAATCAAATATTGAAAATGGATATCTTATTGCATTTTTTATCAGAAATCGTTTTCAAATATAGATTCAATCTTACACAAAAGAAAGCATCGGGTGGTATGGTGTAGGAACATTCATACACGTTGTAATACAGAAAATAAGAACCTCGGGTGGTATGGTGTAGGAACATTTATACACGTTGCAATGCAGAAAATAAGAACCAAAAATAGATGAATTACGTCCCTTTGTTATGAAGTAGTGAGTTCTTTCGAGCTCCGAAAATTACGATATTTATTTGTTTTTGGGATTCATTTTGGACTCGAATTTTTCTGGATATTCACAGAATATAATCTAATTTATGTTAGGAAAAATGTTAACAGTAAATTTTTTCTGAATTAAGTACAAAGACATTTATCCATTCACTTCAACACTAGATTGTTCAAGGGGATTACTCATGAAGAGATTTTGAGTGAAGTTGAGAAAAAGGTAGAATTAGACAATGTTGGTTCTGTGCAATTCACGAAAACAGACTGTATAATTTCAGTGAAGGATTTGAATACGAAGGAAAAATTAATATCAGGTGGAATAACACTAAAAAACAGGTCAGTTAGCTTTTTAGACGTTGAAAAAACAATCACAAATGTAACAATCAAAGATGCTCCCTATGAGGTAAGCGACTGTTATATTGCCACACAAATGTTGAAGTATGGAGAAGTTATACCAGGATCAGTACGAAGAGGGTACATTAAAGGTACAAATATAGAGAACGGTTCAAGGTATCTCCAAATCATAAACTGTGCCCCAACTTTGCCCAATAGAACTGACTTTGGCCGATTTGATGTTAGGTTATTCGCAGACAATAACCGAACTCAATGCTTACACTGTAAACAAACCAACCACCCATCCTACGCATGTAGACAGAAACCAATATGGCAAAAGCGATGCTATAATTGTAACGACCTGGGGCATTTAGCTAGAGAGTGTGTAAGTGCACCAACTTGTTCATTTTGTAAACAGGAAGGGCATATAAAGCGAGATTGTGAGCTATATGAAACGAATCAAGCACGTGAACATTTTGGCAGTTATGCCCCTGAAATTATTGAGGGTAGGAAAACGACTGAACAAGACGCACAACAAACATCACAAACAGAAAAAGTAGACAATAAACCTGGTGATAACAAAGACACAAGTACAGTCAGTACTGTTAATATTCTGTTAGGTGCATCAAATGTTGTACGATTTGGCGCATTTGATGACAACTTTATAAACGCATCTATATCGGTCGCAACTCTAAACAACATTGATAAATGCATTGACAGGGCATTTTCAAAATTAAAAAATACAAACAGCATAGTTAATAAAGTTGTTATGTGTTTGGGAACAAATGATGTGAGCAAATGTAAAGATGACAGTGATCAAGTGAATGTATTATTGACATAAGCTATTGCGAAGGTAAAAAGTCACTTTCCCGACTCCTTGGTTGGTATTTGTGGTATATTTCCACGAAAAGGGACTGGCAGTAACACAAATATATTAAATGCGACTACTACCAGTGTGAATAAGTTTATCCGTAAACTGTGTATGAAAGATTCAGCAGTTGAATACATTGATACAATCAGTGACTTCTTCAATCAGCGTGCGATTGTTAAGTCAATGTTTGATAAAAATGATCACAGTGGCGTACATATCGGTCTTGAAGGTTCAAAAAAAGTACAGGAAAAAATCCGTGAATTTCTCAAGGCACCAAAAGACGTATTCGATTTGACAAATACTGATCGTAAAAGGAACTTAAGTGACATAACAACGACACACCGTCATCCGCTGATAGAAAAACAAAACATTCGAAAATAGGATCCGCAACTGAATATTGAAACAGTAACTTTATTTGATATTTACTGTATATTTTGTTTTATCTTATTCAAAAAAAAAAAACAAAACAAAAACCATCTGCAATCAAGTATAAAAAATAAACAGACGGTAATTACTATTAGAATGTGTTATTATATGCTATTATTTTGATTGTACATAATAATGTCCACTTCTTTACAATTTGTAGCCTTTAAACAGGCGTGTTTTTCTTTAAACTGTAATATATGTTATATGTATGTGTATTGGCATGATTTGTATTGCTTATTGAATTATTATTTGAAATGTGTATATATAAAAGAATCCAGTGACGATATTTATAATTGTTTTTGGAAGTATTGTCTCAATTTTAAAATGAAAATGTATCATCTTAAAGTGTATGTGAATTTTTTTCACAGCTGATGAAAAGGTTAAAATGTGTTTACTGTCAAGGTAAAATTAGTCAGTTACATGTGAATAAATACCCAGACAATAGTTTAGATAATGTCCTTGAAACTTGTCACAATTAATGTTAATGGACTACGAGATAATAGAAAACGTGAGTTGGTGTTTAATTGGCTAGTATCAAAGAAATATGATTGCATTTGTTTACAGGAAACACATTGTACGGGGGTTGATATTAACCGGTGGGAAAGTGAATGGAAAGCACAAGGGGGCGGTACTAGTGCATGGCTAAGTGGATCAAGCGAATAGAGGGGCGTGGCTATCCTTTTAAGTAAACATTTTTCTTGTGATATTTATTTTAATTTTTCTGATAAGACTGGTAGACTACTGACATGTGAGATAAACACAGAAAATGCAGTTTTTCATATTTTTAATATATATGCTCCAAATCTATGCAGTGATAGAAAACAATTTTTCGATTCTTTTCAAAATATTTCTTACAACCATGAAGATGATAGTAGTTATCATTACAATATTGTTTTGGGAGATTTTAATTGTATTCTTGATAAAAAGATTGATAGATATCCCAATCGACGGACGAACGACATTGGCAAAATAGAACTACAAAATCTTATTTCTAGGTATGATTTATATGATGCACGGAGAAAGCTTAACCCAAATAAAAAACGATATTCTTTTCAAAGGGGGAATTCAAAATCACGTATTGATTTTATTTTATGTTCAAATGGTTTATGTAGTAAAGTGTTTGATACTAATATAAAACACTTTCCATTCAGCGATCACGACTTGGTATACACTAAACTAAAATTAGATGACGTTAAGAGGGGCCCGGGAATTTGGGCAATGAATTTGAACACAATAACTAGTGAACTAATTACAAAAGCATTCAATACTTGGTGGGGTATATGGAAGAACGAGATAGGAAGGTTCCGAAATATTCAAGAATGGTGGGATGTTACAAAGACTAAAATCAAATATTTAACAATGCAAATAAGTAAGCAATTAAAAAAAGTCAAAGTAAATAAGACATAGAAAAATTTGAGAAACAGTTAGAAGATCTTAAATCTAGTACAGATGACGGCGATATCATAAAAGGTAAGATACTAGAATTAGATAATTCAATAAAAAAATATTATACACAAAAAGCGGAAGCCGCAAAAATTCGTTCAAGAATAAAATGGGCGGAAGAAGGGGAAAGGTCAACTCGATATTTCTTTGAACTTGAAAAAAACAGGGAGAAAACAAAATGTGGAATCGAATTAAAAACACAGAAGGTAAGTATAAATATGGTATAGATTCAATAATTGACGAACAGATAAAATTTTATTCCAAGTTATTTACAACTGAGGGATGGGATGAAAGCAGTGCTAATAAACTAACGCAACATATTGAAAGTAAGTTAAATGTGGATGAAAAAGAAAATCTCGAAATGGATGTAAGTATAGGAGAAATCAAAAATGTTTTAAAAATTTTGAAACCAAATAAATCACCTGGTGAGGATGGAATAATTGGATAATTTAAAATGTTCATTTTTCCTAGACACCGGTGATGTTTTCAAATCGAACAGACCGAACAAGTAAATTGAAATCGAACAGACCGAATAGGTAAATTCAAATCAAACAGACCCAACAGGTAAAGTCGTAAATCTCGTGATCGCACACTGTATAAATTGCCCAGGTGAGATATATTGTCAGTCGGCACATGGTTTTAGCGTGAAGCACACGTTTTGTGAGGAACATGCAGTTTGAGTATTATAATTGTCAATTCAGGACATGGATATTCATAGGCAAAGGTTCATTACGCTCAGGGGGTTTTATGCCTGGTTTTTGGTATGCTTGTAGCAAAGTTGTTAGCCGTGTAAATGGTGTCTGTATTGAAATGGTACCGATTTTGGTGTACATAAATTGATGTCACAACGCCCAGTATAGGTGATATTATTATCGTTAAGATGCCGTCATAAATTTGGAATACAAGAGTCCGTAAATATTAAACTTAAGTCCGTGCTGAACACATTTTATTTATGCAGTCATATTAGTCACGGTTCGCTGGATACAACAGTGAAGCGATAGTTTAATCATTCTAGTCTCCTCGTCATCAGTTCAAATCTGCAATTTATGTGAAATCAAATCCGTCCGTATTTATAAATGATCCAAGGGGAACAACCCAGTCCAATTTGTGAATTTCTACAGTACCGCAACGTTTAACCATACCAGAAATACGTGTGTGCTATAAGGTATATTTCCGGCTATAATATGCATACCGTTTATATGCATTGTATTTATTCAGTGTTTTGAATAAATACCATATTTGTTCAGTGTGTTGAATGAATATCGTTTATGTTCAGTGTGGTGAATATTGTATTATTGTGTAGACAATTTCATTGCATATATCATCTGTTTTATGTTTATTTCTTATATTTTGTTCATTAAATTTATATGTTTAAATATGGTTTTTGTATGACATTGGCCACCTGACAATTCAAAGAACTTACTTCTTTACAGGGTTCAAATGTTATTCAAATATGCACAAACTTGTATCAAGACCAATGGTTTTGTGTCGAAATATTTCAATATTTCAAGGTCCTGTAGGCAAAGGTGTCCAATAGCGCCTCTTGTTTACATTCTACAGGCCGAACCTGTAGCCTGTGTTATAAGGGGGGATAGTGATATACAAGGTGTCAAATTACCAGGAGGGGGGGGAATGGGGAATATATCGAGACTGAATTCTGCATGTTTGCAGATGACACTCAGCTATTTAATCAAAATGATGAATCTGTCAAAAAATCTTTTGATATTTTAACTCTATATGAAAAGGCCTCTGGTTCAAAGGTCAATTATGAAAAGACAAAAGGTATGTATATAAAATAAAAGACCCAACTTTACAAAAATAGTTTGGACAAAGGATAATGTTAAAACTCTTGGCATTCATCATGGTTATAATATACAAAATGATGAAATATGGAAATCAATAATTGTTAAAAATGAAAAATTGTGTCCATGTTTGGGAAAGTAGAAACTTGACATATACAGGTAAAACTTTAATAGTGAAACATCTCTTGATCTCTCTTTGTGGTTACGAAATTGAAATGAGGGGAATACCAGAAAAATATATAAAAGAAATAACAACTTTGGTTTGGGGTTTTATCTGGGGAGGGGGCATTAACCAAATAGAAAAGAAAGTTTGCTGTTTGGGAGTAGAAAAAGGGGGCATGGGTATGATTAACATACAAGAATTTATTGACAATAAAAGAATTAAGCTTATATACCGAATTTTACATGAACCATTAGAAAGTTGGAATGCGATTGGTAAGTATTGGCTCCGTAAGTTAGACATCAAGTTTAATGAAAAATATTTTGTATGCAAGTGCTCTAATGTATCAACTCTAAATTTGAATATATTACCAATTTTTTACAAAATATGTATCCAATCATGGTCAAAATTACAGGAACTTATTCAATTGTGTAATAATGACATTGATTCCATTCTAAAAACCAGAATATTTTGTAACTCTTCAATAACATTTAAAAACAAACCAATAGTGTTTACTTCGTTTCTGCAAAGTAACTTACGAACTATAAATGACATATGGGATTCAAATAATAAAAAAATTAAAAGTTGTCAAGATATATACAATTTATTAATCGATAGGAGAAACTGTATTTCAGAGTTTTCTAAGATAAAAAAAGCAATCCCCGAAAAGTTCATAAAAATCTTAAAAGGTGAAACTACAATAGTACCAGAACGTAGAGTTACCTTTAATATCAACGATAAGCTAGTTTTTTTAATGATTCGAATACAACTATATCACCTGATCAATTGAAAATAAAAATAATCCAGGGAATCTTTAAACAAAATATAAAGCCAAAATGTCAGACTACATGGGAAGAACAGTACAGTGATAATATTGATTGGACACAAATTTTGACAAAATTAAAGAAAACCAAAGTTACTAATAAGGTCAAAGAATTCCAATAGAAATGTCTCCATAATATAAATTATACAGAACATAGATTGAAAAAAATGAATTTATCAAACGGAAAGTGCCACCTCTGTCAAATAAGAGACAACGATGAAACGATGCAGCATCTATTTTTTAAATGTCCTTCTGTGAAGAAAATTATTAAAGAAATAGAAGCGATTTTTAACAGATCTGGATTAATATATAATATAGAAATCAATGAATCATATATTATGAGGGTGATGATTTAGATGTCATTTTAATACCGTAATATTTATTTCAAAGTGAGAAATATGGAAAATAAGGTGAAATATAACCAATCCCGAATTGGAAATCAAACAATTTTTAACACTTGGAAAAATAATTAAAAAAAACATTAACAATGCACATTACAAACTTCTCATATTAATGAAATTGATAAAAACAAATTAGAACTTATTCGGAATAACATATGATTATTTATTATTTATGAACATATATCTAATGAATGGTAATAATTGTATCGTCTAATTGTGTATATTATGATGAAATGTAAAAGCAAATGAATATGAAATAGGTTTAAGTGGACTTTTTTTTCTTTTTTTTCACTTGCTACCCCTGGACAAGTGAAATTGATGTAAAACAGGGACCCTTAATGTGCGCTCCTGCGCCATCAAGGTTATTGTAAACAGGAGATTTTGAATAAATTATAATATAATGAAGAAAAAAAGAAAAAAAAAAAAGAAAAAAAAAAGAACCAAAAATACAATGAAAACGTAGATTTATAATTTAGTAGCCACGAAGTGTTTCAATAATATTGTACTTAAAATATTCTTTTCCAATAAAATTCTAGTTTTGCCCAAAAGGCTTACCTTAAACTGTTATGTGTGCCACTTGTGGAGCAGAAATGTCTTAAGCTTCCGTAGCACCTGAGTTTGCCCACTGTTTTTTTAATGAGGTTCGTGTTGCTCAATCTTAATTCTCTAAGCAGTCTTTTGTAGATCATTGTGTTTCTGTACCGTTTCCTTTAGACATTAAACATCAATCACTAAATCAATCAATCAATCTTTTAGTCATTACATCTTATCGATTTACGGTATATTGTTGCTCCTTTGGTATCTTCAAACTTATTTCTAATGGGTGTAGGGGGTGGGGGGGGGGGCATAAAATAACATTTTCTTAAAGCCGATAATTAAAATGATAAATTGTGTATGTGGCATTAATGTTTTGTATATATGTAGGCTACAACGGGAATATAGTAATCTCAACAACCAAACATGGAAATGAAAATAGGTTTGTCATGAAGGAAGTCTGTTAAAATTAAAATAAGTACAAATGAATAGGGGGCTATGGTGTTCAATGACACTTTCATCAACATTTCAACCATATCTTGACTGTCAGTTTTATTGGTGGAGGAACCCGATGTACCCGGAGACAACCACCGATCTGATGCAAAAAAAGAATTGGTATAAGGGTACTAGCACCGAGGGTAAAAATATCAAGTAGTATATTGATTCGACAAAAATGAAGATATGTAGTCATGATAGCACAACATAAAGTATAATGATATATTTGGTTAACATTCTCATTATGTGGGCACCATGATTGGTTTAGAGGAAAGTTGTCTTGTGGAACGTGTCCCGAGGTTATATGGGTTGTGCTAAAAACCAATGAACAAAATGAACAGCTTCTAATAGGGAATTTATTATATTATAGCAAATTACTAGGGCAATATCTTTATCCAATAAGTTGTGTCTTTCTTAACAAAAATAATTGCAGTACGAACGTGGTGATATTATGAAACAACACACGTTGATACTAAAAATTCAAGCACAATATATAGTATAGTGTGTGTTTTGAACATTATTGCATATTTTGTTGCAACATGCTCGTTTTTGCATGTCCAATAATAGATAGAAGTCAGTGTTGGTTATTGCCCTCAAATATCCGTATTTGCCTTCAAATATCCGTATTTGCATTCAAATTTCCGTATTTGCCCTCGTATGTCCGTATGTGCCTTCGAATTCAACTTCGGTATCTGCGCAGTGGTCTCAAAGATTATGTCAAAGTACACTTGGAAAGATGGTGCATATAATCGTATTTCAATCAAATTAACACATTCAAAGTTTAAATAACTTGAAATAGAATAATTAACTCAAATGTATACGTCGTGTTGAATAAGATTTGTGTGTATTGAACAGTAGAGCCTGCAATAGCGTGATCATTGATCATTCAGGTGTATCTTTAAATGTCTATAAAATGTCAATACTGTATTCTCGCATATGAATTTAAACAAAATGTGAATGACATATACAGCCTTATGGTATTGGATTTCAGGGTGTTATTTACTTCGTAACCATGGATTTAACGTAAACTTCCTTGTTCTCTTTTAAATATGGCGGACAGCAATCATGACATTTTATCAAAATGTGGAATTTGTTTGTCGTTTTATACTGAGCCTAGATTACTAGACTGCTTTCACAAATTTTGTACTCCGTGTTTAAACAAATTAGCTGATGGGAATGTAACCTTTAGTTGCCCGCTGTGTCGATCTAAAATATTAGTACCTGAAGTCGGTGTCACTGGATTTAAAAGTTAT
>MJUT01023649.1:91494-114560 GCA_002080005.1 Gigantidas platifrons
ACTGAAGCACTGAATGAAGCTTATCAACAGCAAAATAACAGGACAAACCAGTTCCAAATTTTGTTTCTATTTGCACACTAACTCACAAAGAAAAAATTAATGAAATCAGCACCTGGACAAACTGTGCTTAACATTGATACAGAATGAAAACATGAAGCACTGACATCTCCAGGACAAACTTTAAATCCTCCAAAGATCTACTGACCTTGTCAGTACAATTCCTTCAATATTGTTCTGTGGGTTTTATTAATTATCACACAATGAATGTTCATCATATGTAGATGCCCATGAATTAATTTGATTATAAATTTAGAATTTTAAATTTTGATCACCAGGCTTATGTGAAGAAAACATTAATTTTTCTATTGATTTCTAAGCAAATTATCTCCCTTTGATTATATGAAATTTGGTTAAATCTAGACATTATATTTATTTACTCAAACAAACTTTGTTATTTTATATACATGTAAATGTCAAGAATGTGTATTTTGCAAGGATTTTGTTAGGAAATCCTGGCCATACTCCTGCACTACCAAAATCATATGTATTGGCATTTTAATGATATAGGTATATTTCATGTAGTCATTTTATTTTGTGCAAATCATCAGTTGCAAATTAGACACCTTTGGCATAACTTGACAGTAAATACATGTATGAGTAAAGATTGTTTTTTTTCTGAAATCAGCCGATATTACAAAAATGGATATTTAGATAGCTCATATTGCAGATGATATTCAAAAGCAAAGTAAAACATTGTATCTGCTATATATTTATTCTAAGAATAATGCTAACAGCCCAAATAAAACAAATTAAAGTGCTACCTTAGTAGCTATAGCCATCAGAACATTGCTTATGTTTGCAAATTAGGCAATATTGCAAAAGGGGGGGGGGGTTCGGTAGCTCATATTGCAATTGATATTCAATAGCAAAGCAAAACATTTTATCTGCCATATATTTAGTCTAAGAATATTGCTTATGACCAAAATAAAACAAATTAAAGTGCTACCTTAGTAGATATAGCCATAAGAACATAGCCCATTTTTGCAAATTAGGCAATATTACAAAAATGGGGGATTTTGATAGCTCATATTACAGATGATATTCAAAAGCAAAGCAAAACATTTAATCTGTTATTAATTTAGTCTCAGAATATTGCTTAACAACCCAAATAAAACAGATTAAAGTGTTACCTTCAGAGATATAGCCCTCATAACATAGCCTATTTTTGCAAATTAGTCAATATTACACAAATGGGGGATTTCGGTTGCTCATATTTCAGATGATATTTAAAAGCAAAGCAAAACATTTTATCTGCTATATATTTATTCTAAGAATATTGCTTAACAACCAAAATAAAACAAATTAAAGTGCTACCTTAGTAGATATAGCCCTCAGAACATAGCCTACATTTGCAAATTAGGCAATATTACAAAAAGGGGGGATTTCGGTAGCTCATATTGCAGATGATATTCAAAGGCAAAGCACAACATTTTATCTGCTATATAATCATTCTAAGAATATTGCTTAGCAACCAAAATAAAACAAATTAACGTGTTACCCTCAGAGATATATCCCTCAGATCATAGCCTATTTTTGCAATATTGAAAATTTTGAAATTTGCCAAATTTTCGGAGTGATCTGTCCTTGGATGATAAAGAAATAGGTCCATTTTAGCATTGAACATATAAAGTTTCTTATACATATATTTCATTACCACTAAGGTTTAATTAATAATGTTGTGTTATATGTAATAAAATATGTTTCAAAACTGACCTTTTTGGCTAGTTTCTTGTCATATTAAAGGGAAAATTGTAGAAATATAGGTGGCGCCTCCTATGGTCATTATATTCGAAAAAAAAAAAAAAAAAGTTGATGCATTTGCAAATGTTGTGTGGTGGTTTCCCTACCAACAAATTTTGAAAAGGATTGGCCAACCTTGCTTCCGGACTGTTTTGCATGGTTTTCTCATAGACAAACTCTTAAATGGAAATACCTGTCAGAAAATTGGCCGTTACAGGGCGTTAGACATTACCTGTAATTACAACTAATCTATAAGATACAGCTCTAGGCTATATAAAATAACAAAGTTTGTTTGAGTAAATAAATATAATGTCTAGATTTAACCAAATTTCATATAATCAAAGGGAGATAATTTGCTTAGAAATCAATAGAAAAATTAATGTTTTCTTCACATAAGCCTGGTGATCAAAATTTAAAATTCTAAATTTATAATCAAATTAATTCATGGGCATCTACATATGATGAACATTCATTGTGTGATAATTAATAAAACCCACAGAACAATATTGAAGGAATTGTACTGACAAGGTCAGTAGATCTTTGGAGGATTTAAAGTTTGTCCTGGAGATGTCAGTGCTTCATGTTTTCATTCTGTATCAATGTTAAGCACAGTTTGTCCAGGTGCTGATTTCATTAATTTTTTCTTTGTGAGTTAGTGTGCAAATAGAAACAAAATTTGGAACTGGTTTGTCCTGTTATTTTGCTGTTGATAAGCTTCATTCAGTGCTTCAGTCATTGAGTCAAGTTTTTCCTCAGAATCATTAGATGCAAATGATAACTTCTTACATACATTCTGTATAACTATGTCTTCTTGACCTGATGCAACATATTTCAGAATAACTTGAAAAGCTTCTGTTATCATTTTCGAATAATATGACATTGAAGACTTTCCCAAAGCAAACTAATCTGTGAATTCAGCGTTCGAAAATGTCTGGACAATGTTTTCATTGCAGAATTAAATATTTCTTTTTGGGCCATATTGTCTTCCTCTCAGTCAGAATATGTGGGTTCTCTGGGAAAATACCTCTATAGATTGTGATGACTGCTGAATGTTAGAATCTCGAAAAAAAAATACAATATTAAATCATTTATTGCAATCCATCAGTAGTAACAATTATTGAATTCCACATAAAGTTCTCTTTATAGTACATAGTAAGGAGAAGATTATTTTTAATAAACAGCTTCGCATAGCACAGAATAATAAGATAGCAACAAGTCAACTCGGAACATCGAGGCAAGTGTAGACACAGAGTCGATCGACACACTAATAAGCTGGACACCCAAAGACATTCGATAAGTAATGTGCAGGACTCCCAAATATTTCAAGAAGTACTATTGCTGGTACCGCAGTGCTGTACTATATTTGTTTATTTTTCGTTTGTTTGTTTGTTGTTGTTTTTGTTTGTTAGGGGATTGATAGGGCAGACACGACCCTCTTCTTTGGATATAATATCAACTGCTTTCAACTGTTTGCAGAATATATATTGTTATGGTTCATGGGTTATCTCTATAGTTATATTTGATATTTCGAAAAAACGACCCCTTTTTGGTTCCTTATATCTTGAAAACCATAATAGCTAGATCAAAACAACTGATACTGAAGTGAGAGCTAACTTTATACAAAATTTGATCAAAATCTTATCAGTAATAACCTACCATACACCTACCAAGATGATAAAACGGCTCATTGATCACTGCCGTCTATAGTATTCATATCGTCATAATAATATTTCGAAAAATGTTGGGTTTGTATGGAGCTTTACTTGCAAACTTACAGAATGTCTGGCAATGTATTTTCAATAGTATGTAAATCATGTAAACATTTGTATTTCAAGTTCTGTGTACAGTTACATTTCTGAGCGGTTGTAGTAACTTCCTTCAATTTCAATATTCATTAAAGGCAAAAGGGAATGATAAGCAAATCAAGAGATCATTTTGAAGTTATTATTTTTGTACAAGTTTTTATGTAGATCCTTCTCATTTTTAAAATATATATAGATTAACAATTGATAAGATTTTTACCTTCTGCAACTGGGAGAAATGTTATGGATTTCAGCCAAAAATCTTTACATGTTGATGCCTGTATGTCTCTTGAACATTTCGCATAACTCGTAGTAGGATGAGATAGAGATTGGTAAGTCTTCTTCTGTCGTTTCCAATAGACTCCCAAATCATTTCTATGTCTTGGATATGTTTGAAAATTTACTATAGAAGTGTCTTTTGCAAATATTCCACTTCTGTATACAATAAGAAGACCTTCTGGGGAGATCAATACCACATGTCCACAGTCATCCTCACAACAAGTGGGGCACCTAGGCCCTAAATGGCTTTGGGTTTGCTTGTTACATTGGACAGCTGGGACACATATGGCAGTAGAAGCATACTGTTGTGATGGGACACACTCTGATTTATACTAAAAAAACACACATTTAAGCCAACCCTGGTAATCAGGAATGGCATATTTACCGCCTTTCATTCAAGCATGCATTTCCAATGTAAACATTGAAGAATATGTCAGGAGAGGAAACTAAGTAAATCATGGGGCACCATGAAGGGTATTTTAGTGATTTTTGTTTAATTTTGTAATAATTTGTTAATTAAGACTAAAACGCATACAGTGTAAGTGTCAGTTTACAAAATTAGAGAGGAAAGTGCATATGTGATGCATAACATGAAGAATATTATAGTGATTATAGGAATATTTTACTCTGGTAGTTGAAAAAAGGAGTTTTTTACGGCCACTGTATCACCCTTTTAATTAGATTTGCACCAACTACAACACAGATATTATGTATCAAACATTTTTATGTAATTGATTCAATATAAATATGTGAGTTTCAATCAGTATTGGTGGATTATTTTCAGAAAAAAATCCTACTATCAGTCAGAAATTCCCCCAACTTTTGTCTCTAAAATCACCACTTTTAATTTTTTCAAAAAGTACTATAATACTCATTTGCAAAGCAAAATCTTCTACACACTGAATATTTGATCCCTGTCTGTTATCAAAATAACAAAAAGAAACAAATTTAGGCGTTAACTTACAAGTTTTTAACTTTTTGGAACACAATACTAGATCATTCCCTTTTTACCTCTCCTTATTTGGAAAGTTGGCACGGTGCCAACTTGTATGTTTTAATGATTAAATTTACTTTAAGAGGTTCTTAAGATGTCACAGTTGCCTCTAAAACATAAAAACTACATTATTTGTCTCTTCAATCGACAATACGGTGGTATTCAAAGAGAGCAATTTTAAACTTGAATATGCTTTGTCTAGTAGTTGATTTTGTTCTAAAAATAGAAATAGCTATTTCTAAAAATAGAACGACCCATTTGCACTTTTGATGGTATTTATGGAGTCACTACATGTTACCCTTCAGGACACATATGATATAAAACTGATTTTCGAACCTTGCCTCTGGACGAAATTTTTAATTTTGCATGGTTTTCTCATAGACAAGCTCTTAAGTGTCTGTATCACAGAAAATTATGCAATATCCAAAAAAAATGTAACAAAGCTAATTTCAGTAAGAAAAACAAGCTATACATTTTCTAAATATTTGATGCCGAGCATTTTAAAATATATCATACATATTTCCTATATATTTTCATTTTCGTTGTAAAATGGGGATTTTCATTTAAGCCCTTAAAGGAAAACGCCATGGTCTTAACAAATTAGCGTGAAATTTTAAATGACATTAAATAAAAGACATTTGTGTTAATGAATGTTAAAAAGGTATACCATAAGGTAGAATTTGGTCATTGAAGTTGCATGTAAAATAATGGGGATCGCCATTTTTCAGAACTCTTCAATGTGAGGAGACAAAAGGCATAATCTATTCTCGGATTATACCTGCAATTAAAGCTCTCCCGAAAGAGCCGTGACGTCACAATAGCGGTATCGTATATTATATCAGCATTGATAATATGCAATTTTATCATTAAAAATTAAGTACATCGTAAAATAACGTCGTATATTTATCTTTTGATATTTACAAAATCATTATGACTTCATGTCAAGCATTTTATTGCACTTCCGAAAAGGGAAAGTGTGCGAAGATTTTTTGTTAATACCGATCAGGACTACCCTTGTCAACACATCGACCAGTGACCACGAAAAACACGGGAAGGTACGACAGCATTGGCAACACAAAAGAAAAAAAAAAGCACGTGTACGCATAAAACGAGTTAAAAGTGACAGTTATTTAACCTACGGCCAATCATGTAATACATGGAATTATACGCAGATACCCACCCCCTTCAAATACAAACAAACTCATTTGATTTATGAAAATGTAACATGGAATGGGAATATTAAGAACAAAAAAGTAGGGCGATATACAAATTGTCAACATTATATTGTAGTTGATCTGATATTAACACGTAGCCAAAAGGGCTCGATGTTGGGAAGATTCAGAGACATTATTTATTCAACGAACATGATCCGTCTCCATGAAGTCACACGAAGAGGTGTCATGGCCGGTCACTGTCACTACGACAAGAGATTCCAAATATTCATATTTCTAATTGGGTATAATAATGTTAATAAAGGTGTTTTTTGCTTAATAATTAGTTATTTACAAATAAAAAGTTACAATGTATTGAATTATAACAATTGTTCAACTGACTGGAGTTTTCCTTTCACTGTTGCAAAAATCCTTAAAATATGGTTGAAACGTCCCTATTTTGACAGTTTATTATTGTTAATACATATCTCAGAAGTAAAAAATCACATTATTTCCTCAAAGTATAATGCTTAAAGACAATGAGCACCAAAAGCAATTTTTGAAAAAACTTTGTGAAAATTTGTAAGGCTATCACAAAATATGCTATATAGACAAATATTCAAAATCAGTAAAATTCCTTAATTTTGATGCACAATATTGGAGTTGGGGGAGATTTCTTTGACTTGAAATGAACATTTTTAAACAGACCAATCTCAAAACCAAAACTTAGAAAAAAATCTGCCTTTGGCAAATAATTTGAAAAAAAAGTTCTTGCACCCAAAAGTATGGTCATGGGTGCAATTTTACCTTATAAGGCATTGCTTATAATATATGCAAATTTTTGCAATTAGTGATTCTTATTATAGGTGATCTGTTTGTTTATTGTAAATAAATTACATATGCTATATCAATTTAATTTCAATTAAGAAAAAATAGAGACGAGGGCTTCGCGAAGATATAAATTATGATATAATAAAAATATAAAGCATAAGCTGACAGCTTGCTTTCTTCTTTCAGAAAATATCTCAGAGTTGTGGAAGTTCACTTTCTCTTCACAATTTAACAAGTCCATCAGCCGACTCAATGTATACTATAGGATGGTCGTAACTTACATTCATACTTCAATAAAGCAATATCTTATTATCAGATGTTGTACCTACTTTCAAACAGAATGTATTGTAATATCACTTCGATATGAATCAGGTTGTTCGTGCTCTTTTTGTGCTGACATGATATAGAGTTGACCGGCATATTACCTCATTTCTATTTTATCACTAGACCCAGAAATCAAAATAAAAGTAAACAAGAGCTTGAAGATACAAAAAGGGTAATCGGAATCCGTAAAACAAAGTAGAACAGACAAGACAATGGCCAAAGAAAAAGGACAAAAGGACAAACAAAGATCTACAAAACATACACATAAAACTAAAGATAGAGTAACATGAACCCCATTTAAAACCAGAGGTGAACTCATGTGTTCCGGAAGGATAGGCAGTTCCTGCTCCACTGGTGTCACCCGTCGTGTTAATCTAGTTACAAACCCGGTGATAAGTTCTCTTCGTGTCTTTCACCACGTGTAAATGGTATTTCACAAGATTGCATCTTATACGTGACATGATTTAGTATGAACACACAAAGGTTCTCTCTATATGAACGATTTATTTACGTGTTATCGAAGACACATGTGAATAGCATAAAACAAGTCAATTATAACTATGCCTTCCCCAAATAGAAAAATGGGATTTAACACATTTTCAAGAAAATGCCTTCCCGACCTATAGCTAAGTTTATACAGACAAAAGTCAAACGTTGTTGCCCCATATCTTCATTTCTGATTACTACATAGTTTGCAAACACTTTAAAGTTACTTGGCTTTCCAACCTTTCTATTTCGAGCGTATCCGATGAAGGTTATTCCAGAAACGCGTTGTGCGCACCTAAGTTGATATCTACGTATTTCTTTCAGACATTGTTGCATGAAAAACAAATAATAGTTTACCTATGCAATCAGTTTATATCTCCATCGTTTGTCTTGTGAGTTCGATTTCAACGCTTAGCGACTGCACAATTTATATTTTTATGTCATAAATCAAGTCAGTGACTTATAACATGCCGTTTGCTTTGATAAATTACGTCAGTGAACAACAGCATGTTATTCGTTTTGATAAATTACGCAGGATGCCGTTCGTTTTCTGCCGGTTCTCTTGGTTTATTATACCATTAACACTGACCGATAGAAAATGGCGTTAAACAATAACATTCAATCTCCGATGTAATGTTAATGTTCCCAAGATATGGGAACAACAAACACCATCTATACTATAACAATAATTAATGACAAAATATTTTATTAAATCAAATAGAACATTGTGGTCTAGGACCAACGTATTGTATATAAGACATCAGATGATGGGCTGGTTATATTTTGCAGAGATAGTGCTCCTACACAGGACTGGGATATCATCTGAAAAAGGGAAGATCTTAAACAACTACTTTAGTATCGTATTATGTTGCTCAATCTTTCTGTGTTGTGTGTTGTGTACCATTGTTATATTTTTCGTCCCCTTTCCTGTGAGCAGTGAATTGTATGCCCTTCTATTTACGGTGTACCCCTTTACATCGTCAAACCTTTCTTTGATTATCATTTATCACTTTCCCAAAGTTATGATTACGTGTTAGTTTTGTATTCGAGTCAGTTAATTTCTTTTAGCTGTTCATTAATGTTAATTTGAGTACGTAGTTGGGAAAAGAACAGTCTCGTATGCCTTCTAGTGTCAATTCCAATATTAATAGTTAGTTAGTTTTATATTCAGAATCTCTTGATTTTTTTTTGTTTTCTGTAATTTAATGTTTGTTGTATTTGTACCATTTACGTGTCTGTCGCTCATACATAAATGTGATTGTTGATTAACATAGATTGAGAAATATTTTAAATAAATAGCTATGTCGTAGCGAGAATAAAGATGTTATCTACTTGAATAGCACACTGGGCAGTATTGTATAGTGCCATCACACTGTAACAAGGTGTACATGTTATTCCTAAGACCATATTGTTTGACCGGACAGCTTACCGAGCTCGTGTTCCGTCGCATTTAAACAGATACAAATTTCGATTAATAAATCATCACTGTTAAATAACCACGTGATAATAAATATTAAAATTAGATAAAGTCTTAACGTTATAGATTAACGTTATTTGTGTTTGTGTATAGTGCTGTCCAACAAATATTGTGTTGTGTTTTTGTTTTATTTGTCTTCGTCTCCGTTGCCAGTTTCTCTGGATTGTCCATTTTTGATAGCCTCTTCGATATTCTCTAACTTCTATATAGTACAGCAGTGGACATCAGTAACCATTGCGCTTCCAGCATAAATTGTTATAAAAAACATTTGATAGTATATAATTATCAAATATATTTCATCACATTTGTATTCCATTTTACCTGAATGACACCATTGTCACATGACACGAAAACACCAGAGACATCTGTAAATGTTTTTCCTTTCCATACCCCAATAGGTGTGTAATGTTTAATAACACTACAATTATCTTTTACCTACAGAGCCAAAAGATAGAAGAAGAAAAAACAAATGAAAACATAATAATGGAATATGACCATCCAATTAGTCAGCCCACTTCAAACTACATCAAACGATCTAGCTTTCGAACTATTTACCTAATAGGAGCACTATGGTTGTCTTTGTCTGTATTAGTAAGTAATAAGATATCGAGCACAATGATGACAGTATTTGTAAGATTTTGTTTTCTTGTTAATAACCCAGCATCTGGGAACAGCATTTATACTCCAAATGACACCAGAACTGCAAAGGTGTCCAGATGTAGCGTTTATCGAACGAAGTAAGGAGTACCGTTCAAATGCAGACCTTTTGACTTATTTAGCTTTCAAATCTGTTATGCATGAGCGTAATTAATGAACCTGGTAAAAGTTATCCAAGAAACCCCTCGTTTGCATTAAATTAGTAATACGGCTTAATCATATAGGGAAATGTTTAGATATAACATTGGTGTTAATACTATCTTCTGTAGAGACCGAACTATTGCACAGTAGTTTGTAGGTTATTTTCTCTCATTTGTCTTTATTCGAAGTTATCTAATAAAAGAAAACAACAGTCCTATTGACATGTACATGTAAGATATCATATTTAGAGTGATTCTGGTAGCATACATAGGGGTTACAAAAGGGTAAACCTTTATCCCTTTCCAGCCCATTATACATTTCTTGTAGCAGTCATATGTTGCTGTCCTGATTTTCCCATTCTACCCTCAGTTATATATAAACGTATACAGTGGTTTGTAAAACAACACCAAGTACACAAAACAAAGTGATAAAGAATTAAACACTTTGTTGAATAACAAAATTATCGTCTCACCGAGAGACTTTATCAATGTCTAATGTCGAACCAACATGGCGATATATCTATTGTTGATCTTGTCTTTGTCTAAAATATGAATGAACAAAGGCAGCGAGAGCATCTTTTTGAACAAATGGATTAACTATCATTTACATGTGTATGACAATTTCACAATGATTCCACTCGGTTAAAAATATATACCATCCCCAACAATATCTCGCGCTTAGACGAAGAAACACAACATACCTGATTTGCTAAAACTATGCACATGACATTTATTTCAAACTTACACTAATTCCCCTTTTCCAGTGAGCACACAGTGGTGCAGAACAACGCTTAATTAGAAGGGCATCTGCTGATTTACCAGCGCAACCAATAGCTCCAATGGCTGTCACGCTTTTGCCCACTGATAGGTCAATAAGAGTACCATATTTATCACAGGAACGGTGTAGATGACCAAAAAAAAAAAAAAAAAAAAACTGACGATCATTAACATTTTCAATTTTCATCTTACAAAGAGGATGGATTAGGGTTGTGGTGTTTAATGCGACTTTCAACAATATTTCAGCTATATCCCTACGGTCAGTATTGTCGGAGGAAACCGGAGTACCAAGAGAACACCACCGACCTGCCGCAAGTCAGTGAACATTTTATCGAGTACACCTCGCCATGAACGGGACTCGAACTCACAACTTTGGTGGAGATATGCACTGATTGCATAGGTAGTTGTAAATCCAACTGTCAGACGATCAGGACCACAACGACCTCCTGGCTGTGTAACGAGATGTTATTTCTTGGGAAAACGCTGGTGATCCTTAACACTTTCAGTTTTTATTTTACAAAAGAGGAATGTATGGTATCTTAATGAGTCAGATCTTATTTGAATTTTGGTGTTTAACGCCACTTTCAGTAATATTTCAGCTACATCATGGCGACCAGTTTTATTGGCGGAAGAAGCCGGAGTACCCGGAGAGAACCACCGATCATGGGCAAGCGAATGATAAGCTTTATCACCTGCGGCTGAGAGTTGAGTGCACCCTTTTTGTAATTCACAAAACCGGACGCGAACCACGTCGTATTGGTGATAGGTTTGTATGAGTTGTTAGGTAATCCAACTACCTAACTCATTGAGCCACCAAGACCGTTTCTTAGTGAGGCAAGTTGACCTATCATCTGTAATATTACAATATCTAGAGAAAACATAAAATTCATGAAAGGTATTTGAACTCATTGCATAACCTTGCACTAGCCTCTTTTAGAGGTATAAAATGACGTTTTATTGGTTTTAATTCGTACGTTGTACATTCGAGATTCTCCACTATTTACATGTCTTGCAACTGTGCTATTGAATTAATTAGTACATAATTCTATGTTTTAAACACGCATCTCACATTTCTTTTCAAACCCAAATCATTAGACAATGCTGATCGGGGTATATCAACAATACGAATAATTTTAGTTTCCAAATAAAATGTAAAAAATACTTGAGCCACACCTACAAATATGTGATTTTTTTATAGAGGATGTGGTTACTATGCTTCGCTTTTATATTTTGCATATTTCCTCCTATATGTTTACGCAAATTTTGATATCTTGTTTTAAATATATCTTACCATATGTGTGTCCAATAGGTGACGGTATGCTGGTAGCTAGTCAAAATAGAAAAGAAAGAGTTGATGAGCAAGGTTTATGAAATGGCGTCATTGTTTCTACATTTCTGTATGTTTTCGTTTGTTTATATGTCGACGGGAGTTTCTCTCTGGGTACAAATGTCAGTATTGTTTTCATGCCGATTTTACTGTAATTCAATAGAAAAACAGTAGAAAGAGGCAAACTTGATAACCCGAACACGAGCTTGGGACAGGCACTTAATAAAAAAAAGGTCGGGAATAAATTAGTTTTATGGGTCAAAACCTCCCTTCGTAGTGAAGTGATACGATCATGCAAGGCTATTGTATACAATACAGAAACCACCATGTTTACAAAATAACATTTTATATGCATACATCCTCTTTCGAACGCAAATATTGACATATTTCTACAAGAATATCATAGACATTATTTTATTTTATTTTTAGTTTTTTTGTGTTGTCCTATTACGTGTATTTACGTTCTGAGTTCGTTCCATATTGTGATGTCCGTTACGATTTCCGCGTAAAGCGATGTTCGGTTCGTTCTTGCTTCCAGTGGTTTATAGGAGTATGCACGTATTATTTACGTTATCTGGGTTTGTTTGCGTATGGTGGTGTCTAACACATATTGTGATGTGTTTTTGTTTTGTTTTTCTTTGTTTTGTGTAGCCCAGTTGCCAGTTTCTCTGGATTGTGTACTTTTGGTTGCCCCTTCGGCATTCTCTAACGCATATATATATATCATCAATTTACATTGATAGCAAGATTTTAATTTCCATGAACTGAAAGGCCGTAGTATCTACTTATCTTCTAATTACACGTTTGAATAGTCTTAAATATTTATATTCTTTTAAAATTTGAAATAAATGAACAATATCAGACAATACAATACATATTAGAAATATCTTTATATAATAAATACTTACTGAATGGAGCGAATGTTAACCCATGCAACTTCGGTGTGGATGCTACAGAGATGAAAAATATATTATAAGCATTGTTGTTTCATTTTATTTGTAGTTCATTCATGCCATGATTGCTAAGTATAACTGACGGTTACGAATAAAACAAAAAGAGATGATTTTGATTTTCCCATTGTGAACTTTCCATTTAAATGTAGCAACATTCCAGCAGCTGCTGCATATGTAGTATAAATTCTCTCAGCTGATACGATATTTCAGAGCTTGAGGTTCCTATCAGAATTTCTTTGATAGAAAGTTGCTGCTAACAAGGAAACTACTGATCCAAGGCTTCCTCTTATTTAAGTTGAAGTCATCACTTCGAAAGTTTTACGGTCATCACCATGACATGGGTAGCCATTATAAAATATATGTGTCACCAATGACCAATGATATGTTCCGTTTGGCATACTCCCAATTTGGTCCATTCTTCATTAATGACTTATCACCAGGTTTACAAGAAGAGTAACAGGAACCTCTTACCCTTCCGGAGCAGCTGGGTTCATCCCCGGTTTTTTAGTGGGGTTCGTGTTGCTCAATATTTAGTGTTCTGTGTAATAGTTGGTAGATCCTTGTTTGTCCTTTTTTCGTTTTGTCAGTCATTAATTGTCAGTCCTCCTTCGATTTGCGGCTTTTGAATACCCCTTCGGCAGATCTTAAAAAAAATTAAAAGATATCAAATATCGTAACCCTGACTTATAAATAAACTAGACTTATTTAATAGCAGTTCATACAATATTAGAAACATACATTGCACTTACTGAATGGAGGAAATGTCAGTCCATGTAACTTTTGTGTAGATGCTATAGAGATGGGAAGTAGATAATAATATTATTGTTTCGTTGTATTAAATTGAAATTATCGACAATTGTACAAATTACAGAATAAAATGAAAAACTAAAAATACCACACTGTCGGAACAATTACAAAATCCAATAGAAAAACAAAAAATACCACACTGTCGGAACAATTACAAAATCTTATATCATAGAATGGATTTACTAATATACAAACGTTATACTCTAAAGGAATCTAAGCAGTAGTAATCAAAACAAGTAGGGCGCCCTTCTTCGAATGAATACCGTTCCAAATTAGTTATCTTAAAGTGTCCATACAAATCGTTCAAAGAACTTAATTATTAAAAACATAATTGAAAAAGTTATCCATTACAAGAACAAGTTGAGAAATAATACATTAGCAGATACAAAACGTAGTACCGGGGTGTGATGTTGCCCACTGTTGTGTTGTGATGGTACTTTTTTTTATTACCATTGTGTCGATGCCTCTGTTGCTGGACTGGAAGTCCCCGAGAGTATCACCCGACTAGTAGTTAGTATTACGACACTGACGTGTTTATAAGGTATATTTATTATTAGAATTTACAATTCCTAAATAATGTAATTATTGCTAAAACTAAGGTAAATCTCCCCCGACATATGCAACCTTATCCGATTTTGTCTATCATGTTTAGGCCCTTTGGTCTACCTTCACCAATTTGTGTTTTTTCTTTTTGTTTGGCTTTCTAATATCTAGAGCTTTCCTTACCGGAAGAAGGTTATTCTAGAAACCTCCCGCGCGTACTAAATTAGATACCTACGAATTTATTTGGATGTTACACATAAAAGTGGATGCAATTGGTCGAGCAGAGTAGAAAATGTGTCCCTCGAGGAGCCCACTAACGTCCTTTTCTACCACTCCATGTGCTCACGGGATGGTGCACGTTATATTTTACACGCTGAGCGCATAGAATTATTAACTCACGACGTTCCGTGTTAGGTAATATTTATTCATTATTGTACAGCACGACCAGCGGATACCCCATTTAAAGGAGATATATCCCTGTCGTGGGAAGGACAAAAAACACCACATCGACCATCATATACTCTATCTATGAGTTCACCCCAGATTGTTAGGTTAGGTCCGTGTCGCTCATCTCTTTAGTTTTGTGTGGTGTTTCTCCTCGTTCTGTATCTTGTGCCTAATGTTGCCTGTGTCTCTGGATTTTCCGTTATTGCTTGCTTAATTACAAGTTATTATTGTCTATAAAACATGAGAAAGTTATACCCAGAAATAGTTTATGGTATCTTTTTATGTCTGATGAAATAAAAACAAACCTAAAACAAAACCTCACCCACCGTCAAAACAGATCCAAAATGAAATAAGAATATCGTATAAACGGAGGTAAAATCCTGACTTAAAAAATAAAAAGGTTGGGCTTAAACTAGCTCTACGGGTCCAAACTTCCTATGGTAGTGAAATGATGTTTTTGTATTGTCAAAGTGTTGTTACATATTAAAATCACGAAGGACCGTCGTGCTCGTGATCGCATGGCAGTTGGATTTATAACTACCTGTGCAGTCAGTGCCTATCACCACTAAGATATTGAGTTCGAATCCCGCTCAGACGAAGTTTAAGTAATACAATAGTATGTGATAAAGTTTTTCAGTGACTTGCGGCAGGTCGGTGGTTTTCTTAAGGTACTCTAGTTTCCCCCAACAATAAAACTGACTGCCACGATATAACTGAAATATTGTTGAAAGTGGTGTTCAACACCATAAATTCTCGTACAAAAATGTGCTAGTTGATAAATATTACAAATACTTACTGAATGGGGCGAAGGTGAGTCCATTCAACTTTGTAGTGTGTGCTATATTTAACAAATATTATATAACATTAAATATATACATTTACATTAAATTATATACTATATCTCATGTTCGCAAAACAATAGTATTATGACCCATACCCCTAATTCACAAATATATGATCGCTCATTTTCCTGGCGCATCAATAAAAAGTGGCAGGATTAAACTAGATTCATGGACTCAGACCAGTTTTTGGAATAAGAACTATATCCTTGGGTGTGATGAATGAGACAAGGGCTTCAACCATATGATAACTTGTCGTCTAGTGGGTTGTTTCCATGGGTGTGATAAATGAGACAAAGGCTTCAACCATATGATAACGTGTCGTCTAGTGGGTTGTTTCCATGGGTGTGATAAATGAGACAAAGGCTTCAACCATATGATAACTTGTCGTCTAGTGGGTTGTTTCCATGGGTGTGATAAATGAGACAAAGGCTTCAACCATATGATAACTTGTCGTCTAGTGGGTTGTTTCCATGGGTGTGATAAATGAGACAAAGGTTTCAACCATATGATAACTTGTCGTCTAGTGGGTTGTTGTCAAAGCTTTTGTTCATTCGGTTTTACCGTTGTGTTTGAATTGTGATTATTTTTTCTAACCAGATAGTATTTTGAAACTCTTTTGAAACCCTCCTCTTAGTAAAATATTGCGTCTAACACAATATAATTCATAATTTTTTCTAACCAGATAGTATTTTGAAACTCTTTTGAAACCCTCCTCTTAGTAAAATATTGCGTCTAATACAAAAGAAATCACCACTTGGTCGATACTTCAGTTGTTGGACTAGAGGTCCCCAAGAGTATCACTCGACTAGTACGTAGTATTACGGCGCTGACATGTTAATATGGACATGTACATAGATAATGTAAGAAGAGATTGAAGATACCAAAGGGGTAATCAGAATCAGTAAATCAAATGTGCTAAGTTAGATAGCCGGTTACAAAATCACATTTGTTTTACCAACATGTGCTATAGTTAAACGATATTTTCCATTAAATACCTACATGTACATAACTTGAAAAACAAAACAAAAAAATACACCACAATTCCAAAATCATATATCAAAATCGCAGGAAGAGGCCAAATCGATACCACTTACACACAAATACATGACCGTTCACTTTCCTGGCTTGGTACAATAAAATACATACTATATTTCATGTCGCATAATCAAGAGCAGATCACATATAGTATCAGCACCTGAGTTCACCCCTGATTGTTAGTGGGGTGCGTGTTACTCGATCTTTAGTTTTATGTGTAATGTTTTGTAGATCGTTGTTTGTCCTTTTGTCCTTTTTCGTTTGGCCATTGTGTTGTCTGTTCTTCTTCGATACGGATTATGATTACCCCTTTGATATTGTCAAACTTTTCTTATGCGCTATATTCGTAAAGGAAGCTATTCAGCAAAATCAAATAAAACAGAATAAGATATAAAATCAGTAAGGTTCTTCTCCCTCGGGCATATGTGATATTAACCGATGTTTGTCATCCTGTTGAGACCCTTTGTTGTCTTGCACCCAATGACTTTCAAATATTTTGGCTTTGAGCGTACCCGATGAAGAAGAGTTTGAAGATCCGTAAAGCGAAGAACAGACAACACAATGGCCACAAGAAAAAGCACAAAAGGACAAACAACTATCTACAAAGCATACACATAAAACTAAAGATGATGGTTATTCTAGAAACGCGTCGTGCAATCTAAATTTGATATCTACGTTTTAATTAATGGTGTCTTAGTTGACTATAATCAATTGTACGGGTATATTTCAATTGTTTTGTATATTTATATCGAGATAGCAATCTGAACAATGAAAAACGGTGTAGTAACAAACAAAAAAGGTTGTTAACTGATAGAGATGCTTAGATTAAATTACCATTAAATATTAAATTTAATGTAACAGTAAACAGTTATAAAAAGGTGAGAAGAAGAGTTTGAAGATACCAATGGGGTAATCAGAATCCGTATATTGAATAAGAACAGAGAACACAATGGCCAAAAGAAAAAGCCAAAAAGGACAAACAACGATCTACGTTAATTTTTCAACAGATTTTATCTGTAATCACAATGTAATACATTTTATGGTAATTGGTTTTACAACTACTTGTGCAATCAGTGCCTATCACCACTAAAGTTTTGAGTTTGAATCCCGATCTGGTGAGGTGTACTCGATACTCCATTATGTGATGAAATTTGTCAGTGGTTTTCTCCAGGTTCCTCCACCAATAAAACTGACCGACAGGGTGTAACTGAAATATTTTTGAAAGTGGCGTTAAACACCATAAGCTAAACCACACATTTTCGTTTTATTAAACAGCAAGGAAGGAAGATCATACTACACGGTGATGTTATCAATAAGACCATAGTTAGATGATCACCAACAACACACTAACTTTTTCCATAATACTTCAAGACATTTGGACATAACAGTTTGTTCAGAGATATATTAAGAAGTCGACAGAATAGAACAGAAACCCACCTCCAGATTAAGAATGAGGTCGGGCAAACCCTCCTAATTCATAGACATGAGGTAGAGTTCAAAAGTATGATAAGCTGTAGTAATAAAAAGGAAATCAATTACAATACCACACAAAAATCAAATATCAAAATCGTAGGAAAGGGCAAAATTGATACTCCTAATGCATGACCGCTCACTTGCCTGGCTTGGTACCGGCACTTTAATAAATAAGTGACGGGGTTAATGTCCACAGTACTTTGTCATTTACATTTATTTACGATTGATAACTGAAATATTTGAAGCAAAGGCATATTAATGATATAAATAAAAGTTAAATATAAGCACCACAATTACATTTAGCAAATCAAATCACAACATCATTGCCTAATTTAATTTTCTAATCCACATTTACTATTTATACATTTAAGAAACGGTAATTTCAATCTAAATGTCTACATGACTAATAAAATGCGTACTCTTTGCGAACACATGGGTTCACCCGCTTGTTATGGGGTTCCGTGATGCTCATCTTTTGACCTTTGCATGTTTTTATTTTTTTTATATCATTTTTGTTTGTTTGTCTGTCTGTTTTGTTTTGTTTTGTTTTCTTTCTGTGTATTATTCCAAGTGTTGTCTGTGCCGCTGCTGGGTTTTCTATTTAAGTTGCGGCTTATGTCTGCTCTAACGTTTATGCAGTAGAAATGTTATTCAGGATACGTAAATTATGTAGTGTTCAATAACAACACATTTGCATAAAATAGTGAATATTTTACATCAACATTTAAAAACAAAATTATTTAATCTCTGAATCCATGTATAAAACGTTAAAGACTGATACCAAGAACAGAAAACCAATCATACAATTAAATTAATATTAGTATGGTCACAATCACATCCTGTTACCCACCTGCATCACACGTATCACCAGTGTAGCCATGGTTACATCTACATACATAACCATTTAACACGTTCTGACAGGTACCGTGTCCATTACAAGGATCAGGATTACAATCTGTAATATATATTAAAGTCAAACAAATTCTAACACTGACTCTTAGTGCTGCAAGTTGTGGAAATACTACACATATTATTGCATATAACTAGGTGTAAATGCGTATACAAATAATTGTGTGTAAATCCAGATGAATAACTAACGCGTCTTTACAAATAACAGTCATTCCCCGTTATGGGCTAAGAAGAGTTTGAAGATACCAAATGGGCAATCAGAATCCGTATATCGGAGAAGAACAGACAACACAATGGCCAAAAGAAAAAGTACAAAGAACGATCTACAAAACATAGATATAAAACTAAAAATCAAGTAACACGAACCACACTAAAAACCGGGGATGAACTCAGATACTCCGGAAGGATAAGCAGTTCCTGCTCCACTAGTGGCTTCCGTCGTGCTAATCTAGTTACAAACCCGGTAATAAGTCGACAAGTGGAACATATCCGTATCCATATCGATTTGTAACACCGATATTCCATAACGGTCAACCAAGTCAAAGTGGCGACCGTAAAATGTTCGAAGTGATGACTTCAATTTTACCAAAAGGAACCCTTGGTTCAGTAGCTTCCTTGTTAGCACCAACCCTCTATTAAAGACATCCTGATAGGAACTACAAGCTCTGGAATATCGTATCAACTGAGAGATATATACTGCATATGCAGGTGCTGCTGGAATATTGCTACATTTAAATGGAAAGTTCACAATGGGAAAAATGAAATAATCTCTTTTGTCGTAAAGTTTCGTTCTTAAACGACCCTAACTGTCGATTTCGAAGTGTATGTCAAGGTATGAAGCAGACCTATCTGTATCTGTGGTATCCTTTATTTCAAGCGCAATGGAATACATGCGATCAACAAAATCACCAAACCTTGAATTATTTAGTGAAAGGACATCATCTATATAGCGGAACGTGAAATTAAAGGATCGGGCTAGCTTCCTTTCGTTTTTCTTGACAAACCCCTGTATGAAGTCAGCTGAAAGCAGACACCATCATTATCTTGGATACTACTAATAATACTTGTTTCGGTAAGTTACAGATTTTTCTTTGATCTCGCTTAGAAATATTGGCAATATCAACGGACTGACTCTGATATTGACAATTACCGGTCAGTATGACGCTAAATACATTACGACAATACCGACAAATCCAAAAGAAGGTATGTTTTCTCGGCAATCATTGTCACAGCTGGTCCTTCGGGCTCTCTGTGATGATAGTGATGATGTCTGTCTCGACCTTCATAAATGCCTTTATTATATATGCATAACTTTATTTGATGTTAGTCGTAGTTTTGTTTTTTCCGAAGAAAAGTCAACTTATCTACTTATTTACTCACTCACTTACGATTGATCACTGAAACAAACAAAAAACAAAAACACAGTTGATGTAATATTTTATTTGTACGAGATATTATGTAACGTTTAATCTGCAATTCACTTTAGTTTGTGTGGAATTAACATAAAGTATACTCTACTGTTTATATGTTTTATTCTGTAATAGTGGTGTTTTTTACATAATGATATTTAATATTATTTTATGTAACTATTTTCAATGTGTTCCCGTTAATATACCAAAGTGCAAAGGCATACGGACCGTTTGAAGATATCACAAGGGTTATCAGAGAACGTACATCGAATGACCATTATTCTTAGGATAAAAACTCATAACTGATATTTCTAAGAGTTTGAAGATACCAAAAGGGGTAATCAGAATCCGTATATCGAAGAATAACAGACAACACAATGGCCACAAAGAAAAAGTAGAAAAGGACAAACAACGATCTTCAAGAAATACTTCTAAGATATTTAATATCAATTAGTCAATCAATTATATTAATATTAATCAATCATAAACTCATAAAGAAATTAATGGTCTTCGTGTGCGGTCATCAATTTGTTGGAATCAAATATTCAACGTAAAATAGTAATCAGATATGTACCTTTTGCTGGGTAATGATTGCCTTATCTGTATGTACAGGTAAGAAGAGTTAGAAGATACCACAGTGGTAATCAGAATCCGTAAATCGAATGACAGACAACACAATTGTAAAAAAGGAGAAAAGTACAAAATAAGGGTAATAACAAAATTACCGAACAATCTTCCAAAGGAAAAGGCAAAAATCATAAGTATACAACCACAAAATCAGTTAACAACGATCTACGAAACATATCCATAAAATTAAAGATCGAGTAACACGGACCCCACAAAAACCGGGAGTGAACTCATGTGCTCCGGAAGGGTAAGCAGTTACTGTTCCAATGAGGAAAGTACCGGGAAGTGTTTGCGACAAGTGGAACATACCAGTGGTCATTTGTGACACATATATTCCATAACGGTCAACTGATTGTTATTTTGACGAACACGATTACATACCAATTTTACAATTTGTTCCTGTGTAACCAGCTTGACAACTACAGTTGTATCCAGTTAGGCTGTTGTGACTAGTATCATGAACACACTTATTAGGATTACAAGCTGAAATATAACAAAAATCGAAAGTGATGATTATTCCGTCACTCTCCCTGACGCTAAAGTCTTAATATATATTATATAAACGTTAGAGAATACCGAAGGGGCAACAAACAATGGAGAATCCAATGAAACTGTAAATAAACGTTCGAGAATACCGAAGGGGTAGTCAAAAATGGACAATCCAATGAAACTGTAAATAAACGTTAGAGAATACTGAAGGGGTAATCAAAAATGGACANTCTAAAGTCTTAATATATATTATATAAACGTTAGAGAATACCGAAGGGGCAACAAACAATGGAGAATCCAATGAAACTGTAAATAAACGTTCGAGAATACCGAAGGGGTAATCAAAAATTGACAATCCAATGAAACTGTAAATAAACGTTAGAGAATACTGAAGGGGTAATCAAAAATGGACATTCCAATGAAATTGGCAACATAGAGACAAAGAGAAACAAAACGAATACAACAAAATATGTGTTGGGCACCACTATGCAAAAACAAACACAAATAATCGTAACTAAAACACGATCCCTCCTACAAACAACTGGAGGTATAATATGTGTATAAAGGAGAGTCGATAGGCTTGACTATCACCTACGTGTGACGTAGCACATAAAACATCGCAATAATATAATAGAGATACATTGTAAACTTTGAATCAAAACATAACTGTCAATACAATGTGCTGTATTAGGTAATTTAACACTAAAAGTTTCAACGAAAACATGCATAGCATAGTGATAACTACAATAAATAAACGTTAGAAAAAAACAAAGTGTCAATCAAGAATCGACAATTTAGAAAAACTGGGGCAATATTGGACATAAAGTTAATAAAAGCAACTATCGTGACCAATGAACAAACATATACATATATATTATATATAGTTGAAATAAGCGCTGCTCAAGATAAGAATTTCAATACTCCCTCCCTTACCCCCACCCCAAAGTTGTTTATTTCATAAAAACACCTAAGACTATACATAATCTTCTAATTATTTTAATCTTCCTGTAACTTTGTTTGAACCTTTTTCCTTTCTTTTTCAGATTATTTAAAAATGGAGGTTGTGTCTTAGTCTTATACATTTGTTTTGTATTTCCAATTTAAAATATTACCCACATCTGCATGTAAATGCAATGTAGACGAGCAATATTAATACATGTACACTGTCAAAACACAAAAATACATATGTATTGTGATTATAAAAAGTACACTTACGATCAATGGCTACAAAATAAAATATATTGTAATTAGAACTTTTATTTATTTATACAACTATAGAGACCATGGCAGCATATGGTGTAATTTTAAGGCTATTTATTGTTAAACCAATGAGATCAAATGTTACTTGTACTGTGAGTGAATGGTTGCTGTTTAACACAAACTGATCAGTTTTGTATCTTTTTCATTGCAAGAACAAGTTATTGTACATTGGATACGATGATGTCCACTTTGTTCTAGAAAAACACGCTTATATTGATCTGTCTGGA
>MJUT01023649.1:135913-146608 GCA_002080005.1 Gigantidas platifrons
AAACCACAACACAATATGTGTTAGACACCACTACACGTAAACAAACACAAACAACGTAAATAAGAGATGAACCCTCCTACAAACAACTGGAGGTAAAGACCAAGCGAACATTGTTTTTATACGGAAATTGACATTAAAAGAATGTAAGTGTGTAAATCTTAATATCTAATGACATAATGGTACCTTCGTCTAGCTTCATTTTAAAAATTCCACGAATAAAAATGTCCTCAGTTAAGTTATAGGCTTATTATGAATCATGTTATATAGTTTTGACTTGTCACATCTTGGTATCTTTTGTTTTTCTTGTCAGTTACGATGCTTGTTCAATAATGAAACCACTTTTCCAATCGCTAGTTTTAGATGTACATCTACATATGCTATCAGTACCTATCACCACTAAAGTTGTGCGGAATAATAAACTGTAGGAATATACATCAAAAGTTAGACAAAATGCTCTGGAAGAATTGGCAACTCTTATATAGCCGATCAAGTAGTGTGTACTCAAATAACTTACATTTTTACCTCTGTGATGAAGATTAATCAATACTTCTCCATTTAGATGGTGAGATAAGCCAGCGAATTCAAGACCCACTGTCGATTCTATACAACCATGCTTGACACCAGGTGGAACCCAGTATTCTAGGCATGACCGAGAACTGTGTGGTGTGAAAAGGCAGGTATCAGGCTCCGAGGCGACAGGAATAAATGTAAATAATATACAAATAAATATATACTCCATTATTGATGAAAGTCTGCAAAAACAAATATACATGCAACAAATCAGTTCGACAACTTCGTAATGACGAAACATAACTCGTGAGTCTTCAGAAAATTGTAGAAACAAAACATTTCAGGAGTAAATTCACTCAGATGGGAGGAACATAAAACTAACTTAACCCCGCCACTTTTTATTGAAGTGCCTGTACCAATCCCGACAAGTGAGCGGTCATGTATTTGTGTGTTAGGAGTATTGATTTTGATTCTGTCTACGATTTTGATCTTTGATCTTTGAATTTTTCCGACATTGTGGTATTTTTCTATAATTCTACCTTATACATGAATGCTGTCTTCTGATTGGTTGATAAAAGGGTATTTTTTTTTATTACATATTCCTAGTTTTTTTTTCGCTCTTTCCCCATCGCAGAGGTATTTGTTCTTGGGAAATCCGTATAGCGTGGTATTTGCCTAAGCGAATACCCCACTCGAGGGAAAATCCCTTCTTTAAATAGTTTATGACGTCATGAATATAATTCCGAATTACTGGGGTTTCTTCTTTCAACCAACGATAAAGTAAACAAAAATGGCGAACGACAGTGTTAGCCGTTCTGTTGGAAATCGTTTGGCATCAGCCATTGATGATGAGATCTGTGATATCCTTAATGGCATAAACTCTAAACACACCTGGAAGTCAACAAAATTCGCAGTGAAATTGTTCAGGGATTATTGCATAGACATACAATGCAACTTGCATGTCACTGTATTACTGGCTGTTAAATATTCGGCGAAATTAAACAAATATGTCCTGTTATTGAGGGTAATTTGCGAAAAATACCGGTTTAGGGGATAGCCTAATTGACAATGGACAAAAGTATTCGCACGCTTCCAATTTACCCTATATATTTCATATAAAACTACAGTTTTTCAAAATATATCTTGAAATCAATTCACGTCCGATTTTAATCATTATTTTATCAACGAAAGCAGAAAGATATGTTGTTTATTGTAGTAATTTTGAAATTACGTTTTGAAGAATGTTTTTCAAATCGCCATGATTTAAACGCAGACTTATATAATTTGTCTACAAAGGTACTATCAAAGCATTGTATTTCGAAAGAAATTAATTCAGTTGTGTGTTTAGCTTATATATTCTCAAAATGTTTACCACAGAAAATTATTTTGAAATTATACAGTAAAACTACATCAAACTCTGTTTTTATTGATATAAAAATGATCGAAATCGGGTGTGAATTCACTACATGTTCAAACTAGGAGTAAGATATCTGACGAATCATTTAATTTAATGAAAGTTGCATTACATTTTTTAAAAACTTTCTGAGAAAAATATTATTAGTATAAAGAATTTGATTAATTAGTGAAAAGAATCCAATATGCTTCACTGTCAGCAAAAAATGATTGACCTCAGGGTTACAGCCTTAGTCCCCTCGTCAATTAAAATGGTTGGTGCAGTAATACTATTTATGTTCATTAAGATACACTAAATAATGGTTGAACATTCATCCTTTCTCACACATTACAAAAACAGCATAACAGGACATAAATTCAATACAAAAAGATGTTTAAAGTTTTGTCATAAATGTCAAATTTTAAATTTTACTGTTACCCTTTTATGATTTTTTTCCAGATTGAAGAATCCATTTCTTATGTAAAAGCAAGCTACCATGCTTCCATGAAGAAGCGCACTTATGATGTATATGTGTGCAATTCAAAGTCATCTGACAGGGACTCACCAACTGGCAGTGTCCTATAGGGTAAATATATGATGTACTTCCTTTGTGTAAAGTTTAAACAAAATCCAATAAGCTGTTAATTAGGAGTTGCATAACATGGTCTTTTCTATATCTAATAAGAATAAAAAAAAAATAAGCTCCAATTTCCCTGGGATTTCTCAGAACTGATTGATATGACATTATGCACATGAACATATCATGTACTTTCTTTGTGTAACGTTTCACCAAAATCCATGAAGCGGTATAGGATGAGTTTTTTTTTGTAAGTGTGAGGTTATAAAAATGTTGAGATGTCACACATATCAATGACCTTCTATTTTAATTTTGTAATAATTAAGTAAGTCTTTGATAATCCAATAACCATAAACTTTAAATTAATCATATAAATTTATAATCAAATAGGTTGCCTTAAATTTGATCAGAATGCCCTGGTAATAATTTAATGGAAAAAAAAACCTTACAGAGTCTAAATGATACTGATAAACAATTTATGAATATTGGTCCAAATTATTTAAGTTGCATATCTAGCCAACAGCAAACTTCTTAGTCCTAACTATATTTACCATTTTTTCCCTGAAACATCTGAAATGAATTTGAATTTCCCTGACAGCTGAATAGTACTCATAAAATATGTACATACACATATACTTTGTAAATGATTCAACTCTGTAACTTTTGTAAATAATAGGGCACAAAAATTAAACAAATATTCATTAACAAGAAATGTTTATTGCAAAAAGAAAACCTTTAATGTGGTACAGTGAGTTTTCTCCCAATAAGTGGGTTTTTGAAAAGTCGCCCAATATATTACCATCAGTGATACAATTACATCCTCATTTTTGGTATAAATATTATTACACAAAGACACTATTTATTTGTCTGTTTTTGTATGTGGAAATTTTGCTTTATCTAGTGGGCAAAGTTTTGGATAATAGGAAAATACTCATTAATGACAGTTTCAGACCCAATTGAACAAAACTGTCATGATATATCGAAACTGAAGTAGTTGAAAAGTTCAAATTTTTTAACATGAAATCAGCAAAGACAAATCATGGTTTAAAGGCAGTATTTTATTTGGTATTAGTAGTCAATATTTTATGATTTATAAAGATTTGATCACACAAAATACCAACCATTTAATTTTTACTTTTTTCATGTGCTAAGCTGATTTTGGTTTTTATTTTTTAGGAATTAGAAGTACCACAAAGTGCTAAAATAATAGGCAATGCATTTGTGAACAAATATGTTAGCCAAAGAACAATATATGTGCTTTTCAAAATAAGGCAGCAGACTTTCAAAAGGAAACAAAGTCCTAGTATTAAAAGAACTTATTGAAAGTTTGGGTTCTAATAAAACAGAGCATGCAATTATTACAATGTCAACAGCAGCTCCTGTTATTCAGGATATAGTTAACAATGTTGACCACATGGTCAATGTAGAGAGCAAGATGTCAAGCCATAAGAAAATGTTTTTAAAGAAAATCTCATGATTATTTTAAGAGAAGTCATCAAATTAAACCCTTTTACTAAAAACGATGGCAGTGCATTTTTAAACTTTGAAGGAATCAGTAAAGCCCCTTTAACTTTTGACAAGAATAAATTTGAATGTGTTGTTCTGCTAAATGTGTAGCGAAGTAAACGAGGACGCCAATTCTAATGAGGAAAGCAGATAGAAATCAGTCGCACCCTTCTTTGTAAAGAAATACCCTGTTATATGTTTAATTGGACAGTGAACTGAAAACTATGACTATGATAAAATGTAAACTATGTAATTATTAATGCTAATTTATTACACACTGAAGTAACTGAACAACAAAATTAAGAAGATACCAAATTAATTACATGTACTTTTACAAAACCAGCAACATCTTCTCGTATTTCTATTGTACAACATATCACTGAATACAAAATAGTTTATTAATTTCTTACAAAAACATTTCATCATCATATATTTGAATATTTGAGTTTTTTTTTTAATAAACTTTTATATAAATATTTTGACTGTCTGAGTTGGACCACACAATGTCTGGGTTGTTATAGTTTAATACATTTTCCAGATTTACAGTAGCTGTGTCTGTCAATACCAAATAAACAGGGATATCAAAAATACATGTTGATTAACCAACTTTCCTGAAATCCGGTCTAAGCTCATTATTTCCCCTGAAACAATAAAAATGTTCACTCTAAGGTATGATATTATCAACCCCTGATTGATTATCCCTCCAACTATTATAGGCTAGCATATTGATTGATTGATTTTTGGTGTTTAATGCCACTTTCAACAATATTTCAGCTATATCATGGTGGCCAGTTTTAGTGGTGGAAGAAGCCGGAGTATCCAGAGAGAACCACCGACCATGGGCAAACAACTTGTAAACTTTATCACTTGCGGCTGCGAGTCGAGTGCATTCTTTTTTGGAATTTACAAAGCGGCACGAACCCACGCTGTATTGGTCTTAGGCTTGTATGAGTTGTTAGGTACCTACCTCACTGAGCCACCCAGCTCCTTTAACATATAGAGGCATTACAACTATGAAACATGAACATATACACATAAATTTTGGTTGTGTGTCCTATTCCCACAAAAATAAAAATAGTACTACATATACCAACAAATTATCTTCAAAGTTTCCTTAGCATCTGATATCCACAGCGAGGAATCGAACCTCGGTCTTCTGTCATGTAGACAGACGTAATAGCCTCTATACTACTGAGGATGGTTTCAGATGTATGTCAGGTACAACATTTAAAATTAAAATTAGACCTTGCAGACGGATATAGGTCTTTATATTACAATAATACATACCATATTGACACCATATGCACCTCATCTATCAAGTCTTGACATAACTTTTTTCACCAACCTGAAATACCAGTTACTAAAACATTTGTCTTAGCACCTCTTATTATCCTGTAAAACATCATCCTTAGGTGGCACCAACCGCAAGTTTAACTTACATGCCGAAAACCATAGCTAGCTCCTCCTTCTTTCCTATTTTTGCCAGATCTCTCATCGCCAAGTACTGTCTCAGATTCTCAACTTTCCAACATCTAAACTCTTCAGGAGTCAGTGTAGATTTGCTCACAAGGATCCATGTGTAAATAGTTGAATAAAACTTCGAAAAGGTTAAAAATGAAGTGGTAATCGAAATTCAGCGTATCGCCATGAAATAATCCAAACAGTAAGGCCGCTTACCACCTGGATTTAACTCTGATTGGACTTCGGACTAAGACCGCTTACAACAAAGAATAGGTTAATGTGAATTTGGTCTATTAATTGTATCTTTATATTAAAAGAAATTAAACGCAAAACCGTTAGTGTAGCAGTCATGGATACATAGAGTTGGTTGGTTGGTTATATGGTGTTTAACAATATTTCAGTTATAAAAAAGTAGTGGCCAGTTCTATTGGTGGAGGAAACCGGAGAACCAGGAGAAAAGCACCGACCTGTCACAAGTCACTGACAAACTTTATCACATATTAATGTTGTGCATCCCGCCTTGGTCGGGATTCAAACTCGCAACATCAGTGGCGATACTCAAACCGTGATAGGCACTTATTGCATAGGTAGTTGTCAATCCAGCTACCATACTATCATGACCACAACGGCCCCTGGATACAAAGATATGTGAGGTAAAAAATCTGTAAACTTTATAGAGAATTTAATCAAATTCTTGCATGGCTCCCTCTATGAAGAAAATCTGGATCAGCAACTGGGTAGGGCCCTTCATGTAAATTTGGAATTTTCAGAAATCTGATAGTTTTTTGTTGAACTTCTGCAATCTCATCTACAATTGCGGTACTAATTTTGTGTCAACAGCAATTGTTTTCTGCCAGATCTTTGTCAGGAATATTTCAGGAAGACTTTTTCTAGATTAATGGCATGCTGGCAAAGGAGGGGGCAAATTAATCACCTGCAATAGACTTCTCTTAACAAGCCTATCAGCTCTATGATTATTTTCCTGATGGAACCTTTTCTTTGTATGAAACGACTGGGTCATCACTGTGCCATCCATCAACAAATTAATCTCGTTGAGATTAGGATTCCGAAGAAATTTTTTGTCTGTATATACAGAAAAAAAATTTATTCGGAAGCCTAATCTCAACGAGATTAACCGTTCTCTTTAGCAACACCATTTTGCCGATTTGAGCACTTGTAAACAGCTCACCAATTTTGAATTTTGGACTTTCAACGCCATCAAATGTCGTATTAGATTTTGCTTTCAAACTTGTTTAAATAAGAGGGTCGCTGATGAGTGTTTTTGTAGACGAAACGCAGGTCAGGTGCACTGAATTGATGCCTGGAACGTTTTCCATTCATTTGATATAATATGCAATGCAGATGATGTACAAACTTGACCAACATCAATCGTGTGACAAGGTACAAGTACATATGATCTTCTCTCTGAAAAGGACGTCAATTTGATAGCAATAAATCGACCATAGATCTGAGAATTTGGAAAGGACGCCGATTTGAGAATACCCTTAAATCGAACCCTGATTTGAGATAACGACGTCGGTGGACGCTGATTTGTGAAGTGGGCGTCTATTAGAGACTGGACGTCGATCTGAGTCTATCATATATATATATTAATTGGAATACCACGAGTGATAATAAACTTACGATTTTGTAATCACAATTTGATATTTTCTGCATACCCTTTGCGAGCACATCGGTTCATCCCCGTTGTTGGTGAGGTCCATGTTGCTTCTTTTTTTAGTTTTCTGTGTTGTATTGTGCTTTGTGGCTTAATCGCCTTCGTCCTGTGTCTTGTGTGCTGTCAGTGTCTCTGGGTTGTCCATTCTTGATTGTCCCTTCGGTTTTCTCTAACCATCGTCCTGAGTCTTGTGTGCCCAATGTTGCCAGTTTCATCTCGATTGTGCTTTCGTTGTTGTCCCTTCGATTTTCTCTAACCTTCGTCCTGAGTCTTGTGTGCCCAATGTTGCCAGTTTCTCTCGATTATCCTTTCGTTGTTGTCCCTTCTGTTTTCTCTAACCTTCGTCTTGAGTCTTGTGTGCCCAATGTTGCCAGTTTCTCTCGATTGTCCTTTCGTGATTGCCCCTTTGGTTTTCTCTAACCTTCGTCCTGAGTCTTGTGTGCCCAATGTTGCCAGTTTCTCTGCATTGTCCATTCTTGGTTTCCGCTTCGATTTTCTCTAACCTTCGTCCTGAGCCTTGTGTGCCCAATGTTGCCAGTTTCTCTCGATTGTCCTTTCGTTGTTGTCCCTTCGGTTTTCTCTAACCTTCGTCCTGAGTCTTGCGTGCCCAATGTTGCCAGTTTCTCTCGATTGTCCTTTCTTGATTGCCCCTTTGGTTTTCTCTAACCTTCGTCCTGGGTCTTGTGTGCCCAATGTTGCCAGTTTCTCTAGATTGTCCTTTCGTGATTGCCCCGTTGGTTTTCTCTAACCTTCGTCCTGAGTCTTGTGTGCCCAATGTTGCCAGTTTCTCTCGATTTTCCTTTCGTGGTTGGTCCTTCGGTTTTCTCTAACCTTCGTCCTGAGTCTTGTGTGCCCAATGTTGCCAGTTTCTCTCGATTGTCCTTTTCGTGATTGTCCCTTCGGTTTTCTCTAACCTTCGTCCTGTGTCTTGTGTGCTCAATGTTTCCAGTTTCTCTCGATTGTCCTTTCGTGATTGTCCCTTCGGTTTTCTCTAACCTTCGTCGTTAGTCTTGTGTGTTCAATGTTGCCAGTTTCTCTCAATTGTCCATTCTTGGTTGCCCCTTCGGTTTTCTCTAACTTTCGTCCTGAGTCTTATGTGCCCAATGTTGCCAGTTTCTCTCGATTGTCCATTCTTGGTTGCCTCTTCGGTTTTCTCTAACATGTGTCTTGTGTGCTCAATGTTGCCAGTTTCTCTCGATTGTCCATTCTTGGTTGCCCTTATCGGTTTTCTCTAACCTGTATCTTGTGTGCCCAATTTTGCCAGTTTCTCTCGATTGTCCTTTCATGGTTGCCCCTTCGGTTTTCTCTAACCTTCGTCCTGAGTCTTGTGTGCTCAATGTTGACAGTTTCTCTCGATTGTCCATTCTTGGTTGCCCCTTCGGTTTTCTCTAACGTTTCTTCGATATATCAACATGTATTGTAAAAACTAACCATATTAATGGTTTGAGTGGACGAGGAAGTATGTTCACTGGAGGTCTGCTCTATTTACAAAATATAAGGTATTTGGTGAAGTCATTGTAGATCAACTTTTAATTTTCTGAGTTTTCTTGATTATTTGTTTGTCCAAGTTCTGTGGTTTGATGACTATTGTTGACTGTGGATTTGAATTGTCTATACCTGATTGCCCCTTCGGTGTCACTTATCGTTTATTCATATCATTTTCACTTGTGGGAATCAAATCATTCATCCATCAAACCCATTGTTATATTTGTTTTATGAGATGTGTTGTTTTTAAAACTTATTTATGTTATGAATATATATACCCCCAATGTCTTACGTGACCCCATATCACAGACCATGCGTAAGTATGAAACGAATATATGTGCCCTCGGGTCAATTCTCGGTGGAATAATATATTACCAAGACGTAGTGGGTTTCTAGCATTTATTGCAGTGGGAATAATTCCAAATAAAATAGACCCTGTAAAGTCAATGTAAATTTTATAAATAATGGATCAAGAAAGATAACTCTTGATAGTTGATGTATGCTAACAGTGAAATATTTAAAATAAAGTAAATTACAAGTATGACAAGTTTCTATTTCATTACTATAACAAAATATTCATTCTCTATAAATGAATTATATATACCATGTTCGTGGTTCTCATGGACATTTACAAATAGTAATATTAAACAAGTGGTATTACATGTAAAAAATAGCTACACATGAACCATACAAAATAATAGCAAAAATAAGAATAAACAAAGCATTATAATACTAAACAAAATAATAACAAAGAAATAAGCATCAGCGAAGCAAAATAAGCATAAGCTAAACATTGTAATAAGTAAAGTAAAAAGTAGCAAAATTAGCATCAATAAGCAAAACTATAAAAACAATTATCTTTACATCACACTGGGGTGCAAAGGTCTTGAAATACAGGATATACCTCAAGATCCCAATATCATGCTGTTCATCAGTATTATATCATGGCAACCTGAATATAAAATTAGGTTTATAACTATTGTGCTCAAAACATGCACAATTACACAAAAACACAGATTACACATAAAATTTTTAATAACTCACCTTTTTAATATTATAATGGTAAAAATAGTATTATGTTCATATTAAATTCATATTTAATAGTTTTAAATACTATTTCATTTAACCTTTAGCATTGTAATAGCATTTAATATGTTTAACAAGCTTATCACATTTTAACAGGTTTAGCACATTTTAATAGCATTTCATATGTTTTATAAATCAGTCAATCAATCAATTAACTCAATCCCACTGAGAAAGTTATTTTATTGACAATTAGTAAGTTTAGTATAAATACCTTAATGAATGTTAGTGGTACCAAATAGAAATATATCAGTTCAAGTTGTTTCAAATAGTCATCAAAAATGGATCCAAAAGAATATGTATAGCAGTTGTCAATATGTCTGCCTTCCAAAATATGGAAAGTAATAGAATGCCTCAAAGAAGAAAAGAATTTCCCACCAAAAATTCAGGTGACTAAAATAACTAATGAAATGAAATAACTGGTCAAACTGACTTTAACTAATCAAGTATGCAAAGAAAAGATACATATCAGGGTCACCTTTGTGAACTTAGGTCATAACCCTAATTAGAATACAAAACATAACACAAAGTTGTAGACTTATTAATTTTATTACTAAGATGTTTTAAATATTATAATTAAATGAAAAAAGTTATGAAAGTATTTATATGAACATATTTTATTTACAAAAATATATTTTATGAACACAGTAAAGATTAAAGTTCCTAAAAATTAAATTATTTACAAAACTGTCAAAATTGACTCTTCCACATATGGAAAACTTATTATACATACCACTAAACATAACATATCTGTCTACACGAACATTTTCAATCGTGTCCGATATAAAACATAATTGTTCTTTATGTGATACGGAACAATATCTTGTTTATAAAAGAGTGTCACAGTGAACTGGATCTACAGATACAAAAATAGGGGTGGGCTTCTGCTACTATCAAGAAGCAAAAATAGACATGTCAGTGTTTGAAGCTTATATTTCAATAGAAGAGGACAGTGAATGCTGTAAATGTATCAATTACACCTGACTCCAATTTCTGGAAAAG
>MJUT01023649.1:161120-175852 GCA_002080005.1 Gigantidas platifrons
TGTAAGACTTATAATACATTCTTATTTTTGTTTATTCAATTATTCAACATCACAGGAAACTTTGTTCAGTGTCTTCTTTATAAAAAATGGCGACTGACAGCGTTCTAAGTTACAAACCTCGTTTTGCAAATTGAAGGCGGAATGATGGCTATTTTTATATTTCGTTACACATTTGAATGATGGGTAAACCTATTTTTGACCATAGTTTTTATTGACAACCAATGGGATGCGTTTGTGTCAGTTATTTTTAGCCTTGAAAATTTCCCGCCATATATTCTTAGCTACAACAACAAAAACAAATACCTTGGAAAATACCTTGTTGTATATATCGATATTATGTCTAATAAACACTTTTTTGGTTTTTTCTGCAACTTATATATTTAACCATGATAATTCACGCTTTTTTGGAATGTATTTATTTATATTTATCTGTCATATAAGGTTTATTCCGTCATCGTCATGGTAAACAAACGTCGTTACGACATTACGATTATGGGCGACACCTGGTGGGTTATTATTATCTGCCCTTGCGTAAATGTTTTTAGCCTTATGGGAGGAGGTACGAAAGTTGACGTTGGCTTCCCGACTGTAAGTTTACGTCACACAAGTATTGTTACGTCACGTCATTCATGCATGATCGCTGCCACTGTCAGAGTAAACAATCAGTGCCCTGCGTTTCTTTGGTGGCGATTTACAGTTGGTTGCCGAATAATTGTCTATGTATTGAACGGTGCAGTTCCCAGCAATGTGAAAAGAATGTCTTGGAAATTGTGCAAAGCCAAAGGACTGTTTTGAAGTCGTGACAGGTTTATTCACTTGTTTTCAGGCAAGGAGACGATGTTTTGATATCCGTACATTATATGTTATTCAGGTCTTAGACAGTGTATATAATGTCACATTCACGGATTATGTGATTTATATTACATGCTCAAGCCGAAGGCGAATGGAATATAAATCATAAGCCGTGAATGTGACATTATATACCCTGTCTATGACCGGAATAACTATTATATTATAGCTCACATCTTCATATTTAAGGAAGTAAAAAAAACGAAAAAAAAAAACAAAAAAACAAAAAAACGATGCCAGTGCCGTATGGAAACGCCAAACTAATTTGGAATTTTCGATACATAAATTCTTATCGAAGAGAAAGAGAAAATTTTGCATGATTTTTATGTTTTGTAATTCAAATTAAATATCAGATAAAAACAGAACTTGGCTTTCTATAATCCTAAAATTATAATGTCTTATACCGTTTCTAAAATACTGCATTATTTCGAGTTGTGACGTTATATATATTATCATCATCATATTTTTATAAGCCGGGAATGTCACATTATATACCCTGTTTGAAAGCTGAATAACAGATATTAAGTGATTAACAAATTCAAATTCAAATTCAAATTCAAATACTTTATTGCCATTATACAGTTACTGCATGTGACAAAAATAAACAGAATACAAACATTAACGATGTTTTTTAAAACGAGAGGACTTTTCTCAGTCATCTCTCATCGAAGGGCGAAGCCCTGACATGAGAGATGACTGAGAAACGTCCTCGAGTTTAAAAAAAACATCTTTCATTATTTTATCGCTATTTTGTATTCATAATTAACTAATTTTTGTTGAGATACTGACATTTGTTTAAACACAATTACTATTTTATATCGTTAATCACTTAATGACTTATTATCAAGGATTTGGTAATGTGACATCACAATAAGTTATAACGTCATAAAAGTATTAGAAAACAGCGGTAATAATACGTGCGTCCTTGACAACGCTTAGTTACTGGCGATAATTTTCCATCTCACTCTACTAGCGTTAGATGGGAAATTCTCAGATAGCAAGATCAAAGGAAAATACCGCAAAATAGCGATAAACATTTTTATTACGGATTTAACCATTGTTTTTTTTAAATACAGAATCCAACTGTATTGAATATATTTGCGTCTTTTATTTTCATTTTTCGTATTTCTAAATATCCCTTTCCGTACCTCTGACATGCTTTCTTCAATGACGTCAAAATATTTATCACGTCATTTTACATGTACATGTATGGGGTCTCTTATGAAGGAAAATCTTGTATTAACTTTCTAAATCAATACAATTTCATATGTAGTAAATTTTTTAAACTTTATAAATATAACATTAATATATCACAAAACAAAACAGCAGGTTTATGCGAAACCATTTCAATAATTTAAATGTTAACAACAGTGAAGAGGAATTGTTTGTCGTCCATGTTGTTATCGTTTTAGGGAGACTGAAATATACAGGGGCCCCTCGACGGGATAGAAATATGTCTGATGTATACGGCTACAGACGTATACATAGCTTGATGTATACGGCTAGACTGGCAAATGCCTGTCTCAATCTAATCGATATAGAGACAGAGAAAAACTAATTTGTCGTTGGCGTTCATTGGTTCTTACTTAGCTCTTTTTTGATTGGTAGAGCTATTTTTAGTTACAATTACTGGGAAAAGTCGTCTTTTCCATTTTCTGACTCTATAGAGCGTACCTATTCCTTATTTTCGCCGCAAACACAGCACACTTTTGTTGATTTTGGTTGGCGTTAAGCTGATCGAACTCATGTTTACAACATCTCCTCAGCATCATGATCTCTTGTTTCAATATTTCTTCCGTTTGTTTACACCGGAAGCTCAATATTTATGCAAAAATGTTTTAATTTTATTTCATGATTTTTATAGAAAAATAAACTCTTTACCTTTAAAATACTCATTTGTATCAGTTAAAATAAATTAAAGATAAAAAAAAAGATCAAGGATTTTATGGTGATGACCAGGGGCGGATTCAAGGGGGGGGGGCACCCGGCGCCCCCCCCTAAAATTTGAAAAAATATGATTTTTTTTACGTAAAATCGTGATTTTTCACACGAAATACCCCAAAAATTTTCGCGCCTCCCCCGCTCAACTTGAAATCCTGGATCCGCCCCTGATGACGGCACCTAAGTAGAAATTCCACTGCGACAGATTAGTGTTTATCTGTCCCTTGAGCCGAGGTACGAGCCAGGGGACATAACTCGTCAGTCTAGTATACGGCTTAAATTGTTATCGCAATCAGAATCCTTACATTTTTATGTGAGCTATAATTATATGGATATATTTTTAAAATTGTAATTGATTTTTTTTATTCATTTTGATTTTTTATTAGTGGGTATTTTAAATAAATATTTAAAATTAGTAAGATAAATCTCGAGATTTTCCTGACGGAGATTCCGCAATGTTTACAAAGACGTCACTGGGGTTTCCCCACATTCCTAACCTATGACGTCACGAAAGTTAGTTCCGACTAAAGTACTTGTATCACATATCTAGATACAATATTTTCTATCACATATGTTGTATCTATTAGCAAAATAGATGTACTTCTATAGAATACATACTTAATGTTTGATAAATGATCATTACAGAGTTAAGTACAGGAAACAGCCTTTTAATTTGAATAAAAAATACCTATCCAGTTTAAAAATAACCGCCCCTCCCCCCCCGAAAAAAAAAATAGAAAGGAAACCGTACATGAAACAATTAATTTATTTAAAAAATGGAGAATCGTTAGACCTTCTTGTTTCGCCCCTAAAGCTGTCGTCACGCGATTTTGTTGATCATGTCGCTCATGGTTGAAAAGCAAAGAAAAAAAAATGTCAAGCATAAAGATGATTTTTTTTTAAAACAATATTGATTCAGTTGCCAACCCCTAAAACTATTTACACTGGTTGGCGTGGCTAACCTATTGTTGGAGGTTAGCCCTGAACTCCTAGATGGAGCTGGCCCTACTACTGTGGTGCCGGTCTGGTAGGTGGTTCCATTCTTGTGCTGTTCTTTGGAAGGAGTTTCTGAGAGTGTCATAATTGGACCTCTCCTGGAAGAACCTATGTTGACCTCTGGTTCTGCTGTCACAAGGTCTGAGGTATAAGTCTCGGTCGATGTCCACGAGTTGATGCTGGATCTTATACATCATAACGAGACTGCTTATCCTCCTCCGTTGTTCTAAAGTCTGCCTCTCAAGTGATATTAACATGCTTGTCACGCATCCTTGTGTTCTGCTGGTGTAATCATTTATGACGAAGCGGGCAGCTCTTCTTTGTACATTTTCGAATGTCTGTATCATTGTTTGGGTGGTGGGATCACAAACCATTGCTGGTAGGCTATTCCAGGGTTGGTCGTAGGATCGTGAGATAGCTGGTTTCTCTTACTTGTTTGATTTTGATCAACTTCCGATTGGTCCGATCAAAATTGTTTTACAATAAGAGAAGTGGATCAGCGGGGCCGGTAAGACATTCGATATTTTATGCCTTTTCTGTCGGAGTTATGAATTGATTTGTGCGTGAAAAGGATGATTATATGTTTCTTTATGAAAGCTATTGTTTGTTTTCTTATATCATTGACATTTCGGTGGACTTTGAACCACATTTTTACAAATAATCATGCCAAAATTTAACGTTATGAACTTTCATAATTTATTTTACAAAACATAAACACATACGAACGAGCAACACGACCCACAGGGGTTTGCTACGATTTATTTTTATCCCTCGACTATTCTCATGTGTCTCATGTGTACAAAAATGTATTTTTTTAGAGTAGTCGAGGGCTAAAAAACGACCCCCGGATGAAAAGGATACGTTTTTAAATGATAGACGTTTGACTCATCACAGTCACTTTTTTTTTCTTATTTGTTTTTATTTTTGGAACTTCAAGAGACTGTGGACTCATAATCATAGACTAGTAAAATACACGTACATGTCTATGCGTAGGTGCGATGCTCGCCTGTAGGCTGTGCCTAATCCATATTAAAAATGATAAATAGGTTACTCAGGACATTTTCATGGTATGAGTGTCACCCGTCAGTTACATGATCAGTAAAACGTTTTAAAGTAAATAACAGACTTGGAATTGTTTCAAGCTTTTTAAGGATATTGATGAAGGAAACTTTCTACAGTAAATTATTCCAGAATCCTGCAAACTTTTGTTTTAACCTTTATTTGGCATGAAAAGTGTTTTATTTACTTTTAAGGGTAAGTATACAACCCATTTTTTCTATAAATACTATAACATTGATAATTATAGTATCCTATTTATAGAAAAAAATGGGTTGTATCAAGATGTGTAAAATACGTTAAAATTTAGGTGATTCTGCGTAGAGAATGTTAGAATAGTGGCACTAAAAGGGAAAATATTTAATTTTAATGAAATAACGAAAATCACAAAGTGTACCCGAGCGCCTGTGAAGATAGGGTGTCCAACAACGGGAAAAGGGAAGTAACTCTGCAAACCGGAAGTTGTGATTGACGTATCTAATGCACGGGCGGGCACCACAGGCACTTGTTTCTGTGAAAAAATATATACCTAATATTATACTAGGTATATATGGTATATATTTTTTCACAGAAACAAGTGCCTGTGGTGGGCACACAATTTTTTAGGAGACACTTCGTGACATCACATTTTGGAATTACTAAACCATTATAAAGTAGGTAAAAGTTGGTCAAAATGAAAAGCGAGAGGTCTGAAATCAACTATCATAGCCTTAAGAAAATAGCAGACAGCCGATATTGAAAATGAGATCAGTGCATTCATCCTCGTATGACCACACTTTTCCACAGCCACAGGAGCTGTGGTATGACATTCAATTTTGCAAAATTACCTTAATTTTTACAGTGAATAAACCACTTATAAAATTTATCTCTGTAGCCTTGTAATTGTTCCTAGAAGATATCAAAGTGTTCCACTTTGCCGACTTCGGCCGTTGAGCGTTTTCACGAATTTGATGATTTTTAATTCTCATATTTATCTCCCTTTAATTAAAATCCGTTTCATAATGGTCCTATATTATATTGAAAGGAAAATGGTTTAAATATGCTTAAAAAGAAATAAAATAAAGTTTACAAATACTTGTGCTTCATTTGTTTTTTTGAAGAGGGCATAATTAATGTGTAGTGTGAAAAAAAGGGGGGGGGGGAGGTAAATGTATGTAAGTTGAAATGTATGGAGTTCTATTGTAAGAAATGGGCAGAAATTACAATTGGCAATAACTGCTGTGTTAAAAATATGACTGAAAATCACCAGAAGTTGTATGAGCCTGCAACATTGCCCAAATATTCAGTATATATTATGTCTGTCATAAACTTTTTTTTTTTTTACCTCACCTGACCCACAGGGCTATGTGAGATATAATAGATGAATTTCCAGTTCCCAGCCATTACAAGGGATCTAAGCCTTTCCCGTTAATTTTTTTGTCACAAAGGAAAATATTGGACTTCATAGATCAAAACTTATTGTTCTCCTGACATCACTAGGTCAGTCGGCGCAAAATACCAAACTGAAAATACGTGTACATGCATTGTTATCACTTGCCACCCGTCCTCGTCGTCATCCATCGTACGTCGTAAACTTTTTCAAAGATCTACTCTGAAACTACTGGGCAAATTGAAACCAAACTTGGTCACAATAGTCCTTTTGTGGTCCCCTTTAAAAATTGTGTCCGGGAAGTCCACTTGCCATCAAAGATGGCCACCACCGTGGGACATATTTTAACATTAGACTGTATGAGAAAGACTTTGTCAATCTTCTTGTCAGAAACTTCTGAGGCAGTTGGAACTAAACTTGGTCACAATAGTCCTTTAGTGGACAATTTAAAAAAATTGATCCAACAGGTGCACCCGCCATTTAAGATGGTGGCCACCGTGGGACATAGTTTAACATAGGACCCTATGGGAAATATATATGTTAAATATCTTTTTTATTTAAAACTACTTAGCCAATATGGAACAAAATTTTTTCACAATAGTCCTTTGGTGGAGCATTTAAAAAATTTGATCTGACAGGTCTGCCCCCATCCAATATGGCCACCATCGTGGGACTTTGTTTAACATAGGACCCTATGGAAAACACTTTGCAAATTTTCTTTTCATAAACCGATCAGTCAATCTTGGTCACAATAATCCTTTGGTTGACCATACTAACAATATATTCCTACAATCTTGACAAGGTTTGCTCCTGGAAGCCTCTAGTTTGAAGATCTCCTCTATAGGTAACTGTGAAATATGTTATTTTGGAACTTATTTTTTATTTCATGTTGCATATATGGAATACAGTTTAATGGTACAGACCCATCGTTTTTAACTAATTTAACTTTTTTTCAGATTGATCAACAAATACATTTAGTAAACACCAGTCAGCCGATATTTTATAGTTTGTCCTTGGAAAGTGGTAAGTTTTCTTAGTTAGAATTGTATTATTTCCATCATAATTATGAGAATGGAGCTAATATTAAGATCGAGGCAGTTCGTTATCAAATATTTGAAAATAGTTTTGACTCAAAAGACAAATAAATGTTTTAATTTTACAGAAATATGGCTCGCTGTCATAACTGGTCCCTGGGTGGTTTTGGTCATCAATTGTATTTTTTCAGCAATTCAAAGTATGCAATGATGTACAGATTTGTTATGAGGGAACATTGTGAAATTACCCCTGATAGCTCAATTCCTGAGACTCTTGCTAGGTTGCATTTGAATCCAAGAGACTATGAGGAAGGTTGTTTTTGTTGTTGCTGCAGAAATTATGCAAGTAATACTGCTGGTCCCGGTACTATAGATTCATCAATGAGTATGATTTGATTCTGTATTTGCTGAAAGCAATACAAAAAAATGTACTTCGTCAGATGAATCTGACATACAGGTGGATGATATCCAGGTAGAATCCCCTGAATTAATTCAACAAAATATTTTTAATGACAGTGACAGTCTTTTTTCTAATGAATAAGGGAATACTGATCTGCCCAATGCATTGTGCAGATTCACAATATTTCTATGATGATAGTGAATCCACATGACTTGTCACAGTTAATGGATCTTCCACTAACTGAACAGTCTGAGGATGACAGTCAGTGGCAGTCTGTTAATGACATTGTTGGGCAACTTCCTCTAGATCAGACTGGTCTTCGTTTCAGTGATGCTGAAACACAGTTCTCAGTTAATGGGGAAAGTTTCAGTGATGCTGAAACACAGAGACCAGATGATCTACAGAATATGCCTGTTCCTGTCCTACGTTTAAGATTCCCTTCGGCTGGTGAAAGTGATTCTTCAGCTAGTTCTTCCCATTCAGAAAGGCTTCTTAAACGTAGGAAATGAACATCAAATAACTCTAGTTGGTATGTAAATATATTTAACATTTCACAAGAAGTCAAATTTGAATGCCAGGGGCCCGGATGGCTCATTGAGTTAGGTCGTTGGATCTAACAACTCGTACAAGCCTATCATCAATACAGCGTGGGTTCGCACATGGCTTTGTAAATTACAAAAAAGGATGCACTCGACTCGCAGCCGCAAGTGATAAAGCTTACCAGTTGCTTGCTCATGGTCGGTGGTTCTCTTCGGGTACTCCGGCTTCCTCCACCACTAAAACTGGTCGCCATGATATAGCTGAGATATTGTTGAAAGTGGCATTAAAACACCAAAAATAAATATATGAATGCCTGAATTGAAAAGATCAGGAAACAAATACCGAAGCAATAAGCCAAAGGGATAATAAAAAACTAGAGGCTCAGATGAGCCTGTATCGCTCACCTGACATAATTACGTCCTCTAAGAATGTCTGCATGCCGAATACATCTAAGTTACTATTCAAATCCCATAGGTAGAGATGCCAGTCAAAATTGAATTACAGGGGATGCTTGCTGTTTTTAAACCATTAGATAGAGCTCAATCTAAAAAGAATTTTGAGCCTTCATTTGTAAAAATCGGATGAAGGGTTCAAAAGTTATGAGCATTTGAAATTGCCAATTTTTGGTCAATAATTTTCCCAAGATGGCCGCCATCAATAATGATTTTAATGACTGTTTTAGAATTCTGATTTTTTGTGTAAACAGCAGATAATGTCTCTGCTTTTGTTTTTTCCCATAGATTATAAGTTATTCTGTCAGAAAAATGAAACTGAACATGTTTGAAGTAATATTTGCCATTTGTTTTACTGTCCAAAATGCATCTCGGAGCCACTTTTGATTTTGACCGAAAGGTCCATTATGGCTGACATTGCCATAATTTTGTCAGAAAATAACTTATCTGACATCATAATAGAAGAAATTGTGTGTAGAAATACTTGTTTTGAGTGCAATTATAGCATATGAATCACCTTTTACATCTTTTTGTGGAATTATGAATGCATAAAGGTGGGTGTGCATTTAGTGTTCAACACTATTTGAGATTGGCACCGTTTCACAGCAGTGAGTTATATGGAAAATAACACAAAAAGCTTCATATTTCCTAAACTAAAAATGATATCCGTACAAAATTTTGAAGACAATACCACAGTGTTGTGCACGTTCTGTTGGATGGGATATTTTTTTTGTCGACACAAGAAATGGCGGCCATTTTGTTCAAAATGGCCACCATTTTTTCATAAAATTCCTCAGACAGGGAACCTGTTCCAAGATAATTTGATCATTTTTTTATCAATATAATTAATATCACTGAAAAAAATGGATATGGAGGTTTGTACCAATGACCTCTTATTTGTTTTAGCATTTTATTATGGATTAATTGTCATATTGGTGGCCATTTTCAAAACAATGACTTTACAATTTGTTCCGCAATTTACGTTTTTTAAGATTACTCTGTCGTTTCTAGTCAGAATTTGATCATCAAGGTACCAAATTAAAGATATTTTAAAAATCTATAACCTCAAGTAACTAATAACTTAAACTAAATACTTTTCATTTCATATATACCACTAATATGTAATCCCCCCAAGGGGTGAAGATTCCGGACACCTTCCCCTTGGCGAAAATTTAACTGGTCGGCTTGATATACATGTAGGTGTTTTTGCTTTCCTACCTCAATGTCTTGCAATCATAATGTAGTTGTACAATTGCTGAAAGTGATGTTATATGCATCAACCACTCAACAAGCATGATAGTGAAACACCTCTAAACTGAACTTCCTAAAGATCAGCTTGTGTTTAAAATAGATGGATATTATTTACACGGTTTACATATTTTCTACAAAAGGCTACATGTGAAATCTGGAACTTTATTTAAAATAAAGTTATGTTGTTTATATGGGATGCTGTTTATATTCAGGTTTCCCTTTATTACAATTTGAGCAAGTAAATTAGTTTCAGCCTTACTCTCCATGTCGTTCGAATCCCGCTCATGGTTAACTTCAGGTGTAATTGATACCACATAATTGTGTGATAAAATTTGTCAGTGACTTGCAACAGGTCTGTGGTTTTCTCTAGGTACTCCGGTTTACTCCACCACGATATAACTGAAATATTGTTGAAAGTGGCATTAAACACCATAACTCAACACCTACTCTCCGACTCCATGTCAAAGTTTCAGTCTTGCTCATTACTATTCTAATTTGCTTCTTAAAACATGTTCAATGAAAACAACAAAATATTAAGTTCATTCATTTATTATTCAGGAAATATCTGGTGTATTTTTGAAATACATCATCTATTGTCACATGTATTGTGGTCTGAACAAGTCCAGCTACATGTAAAACTAAATATTTCATTATGATATCAATTATGGACTCATCTGTATATTATCCTGCAGTCCTAAGTTCAGGTATTATATCCCAAGGCCAGCTTGGATCACATGTCTTTGACCAGCAAAGCATACTGTCAGGTAAACTGGAAAAAACAACAGAAGGGACCACAAAGAAACAGTTCTAACTACTTATTATCCTTTCATAACTACTATTATAATAAATATAAATTCACAATGTATTTAGGCAAAACAAAATTACCAGAGTTTCAAATTTTTGCTATAGACCCCAATTTTTCGTGTCTCCCCAAAGTTTTTATTGACATTTTTGGACAAAGTTAAAGTCAGATCCTTGTTCTGTATAACCTAGGTAAAAATATATGTTTTGTCTACTTATACTACCTCCCCCTTTTTGAGAATATTAGCAGAAACACTGGTATTTTTTTTCATTGGTCTATAAATATGCAATTACATTTTGTTTACTTTTATTTGAATTTAGTCAACCATGGAAGCTGGCAAATACAAAAAAAAATGCAGCACCATGACAAAAGTTGTTTGTGTTGATGCATACTTGCAATCCAATGCCCTGGTTGAATAGTTCAAATGACATAATTTCATTGAAATTAAACCTGGCTTTGGAATTTTTTTTATCTCTGTTTACACCCCTCTTTTCGGTTTGTTTACTTTTGTTTTGACAAGTTGGAAGTGTTATAAATTGACAAGTTTTTCATAAACTACTTGAAAAGAAGCAATGCAAAAAATAAATCGTACGTTTAAAACATTTAGAACAAGGTTTATACATACCTAACCTACAATAACACCTGTGTTACAACCAGCGTCGTTGACGTTACAAATACTTCCCACTTCCAGCGATGTACAAAAAATGTACGTGGTTGACGTTCTCCTTCAAACATGTCTAGGGGCGTTTTAAATACTAAAATTCAACTATGTTCCCGATCTAATATGGTTGAGATGGTATGTTTTCTACATTGATATTGTAACAGAAAATACAAATATTGCCATCGGAGAACGCTACTCCAAAATTTTCATTGAATAGTTCATCTTGGAACTTTTCAGACGACCATTTTCCATTTAGCATGCTCAGGAAATCGGAAGCGACTGTGACCATGCGCAAGCTACGAATCTGAACTTTAATTGGATAATAATTATGGAACTATATAACATCAGGAACATAGCCGGGCAAGGCATTGAAAGGGGGGACCCTAGTGAAAAAAAACGTGCCGCGAATGGTAAAATTCTGAAAACAGCAATTCCGATTCGAACACGTTATATTTAAACGATTCCATATTAAAAGAAACAAAATTTTTAAAGATTATAAACAATGTTTAGATAATTAATTAATGTAAAAAAATTGTATCTTTATATAGTTTTATCTGTCAAAATCTGACATCAAAATATTGCACTTTCGTGTATCAGCAGCTACGGGAAAACAAAATGGCGGCCGAAATAACGATAAGTCGGCATCTCTACCATAGGGTTCTATGTTAAAGCTATGTCTGCTCATGGCAGCCATCTTGGATGGAGGTCGTGGTCAGCGGACACAATTTTAAAAGTATACTACCCAAGGACCATCCATGCCATGTTTGCTTTAAATTGACTGACTGGTTTCAGAGGAGAAGACTTTTAAACAATTTTCCCATAGGGTCCTATGTTAAAACTATGTCCGCTGACAGCGGCCATCTTGGATGGAGGTTGGGTTCACAGGACATAATTTTGAAAGTTGACCACCTAAGGACCATTCATGCCATGTTTGCTTTAAATTGACTTGGTGGTTTCAGAGGAGAAGACTTTTAAACATTTTTTCCATAGGGTCCTATGTTAAAACTAAGTCGAGTCATGGCCGCCATCTTGAATTTCCGATCAGTAAACGATTCACAAGTTTAGTACAGGATCACCCAATGATCATTCTAGTAAAGTCACAATTCAATTGGCTTAGTGGTTTCTAACAAGAAGATTTTTAAAATTTCGACCAATCAGAACATATTATGAGCCCTGGCAGCCATGTTGGATTTCCGATCAGCGCCAAAAACAAAAATCTTGTATATGACCATCTAATGAACATTTCTGCCAAGTTTGGTTCAAATCTGTTGCGTGGTTTCAGAAAAAACGATGAAAATGTGAAATTCCCATAGGGGTCAATGTTAAACTAAGTCGAGTCATGGTGGCCATCTTGAATCTCCGATCGGCAAAAGTTTAGTACAGAACCACCCAATGATCATTCCTGCAAAGTCACAATTCAATTGGTTTTGTGGTTTCTGACAAGAAGATTTTCAAGGTTTCAACCAATCAGAACACATTATTGGCCCTGGCAGCCATGTTGAATTTCTGATCTACACCACAAACACAAATCTGGTAGAGGACCATCCAATGAACATTTATGGCAAGTTTGGTTGAAATCTGTTCAGCGGTTTCAGAGAAGAAGAGTTAAATGTGAAAAGCTAATGGACGGTCGGACGACGGACGCTTACCCATGACAAAAGCTCACATGACCTTTGGCCAGGTGAGCTAAAAAGGAATTATTGAAAGAGGAGGAAATTAATTTAATGATTTTTTAATTAAATTTCTTTCTACCTTGGTTTTACTAAATTCTCTGCTTTTTGATTGCCATTGGAAAAGGAGGATGAAATTGATAGGGGCGAGAAATTTAGCCAAGGCAGTGGCAAACAGCCTTACTCTTAGTGAAAACTGTTGATGGGATCTTTAACGTGCAGAGAGCTTGGCACTCTCTCAATATGTATGTTCGTCCTGGATGGACGACCCATTGAGGGGTTGTACCCTGCAGCTGGTGATACTGGGTCCTATTTCTTTATCCCTGTGTTCCTAACTGCAGTGTACATTACTTATAAAAGACCTATCATGCCTGTATGTGATATTGGAAAAATCAACATAAATAATACAAGGTATTTAAAGTCCACACAAGTAAAATGAAACTAGACAATCATAAATTGCAATCCCACTGGTTCACTTTTTGGGCCAGTGTTGCTCACATTTCACCCATAAGTGAATTTGGCTGGTGAATTTTTGCATTAAGAAACATTTAGGTACAGTACTGGGAGCAGCATTAATGTACCTGAATATTTTCTGTAGAAACTACAGGATTTTAATAAAAAATAATTCAGATATTGAATGTATTACAAACTGTTTTTCTTGGATTCAAGCCTTGATGCTATAATATGCAAGTGATCGGTGATGATTGATTGTTATTCTGTACATTATGTACATATCATATAATATATATATGGAGACTACCCATGGCACTAGTATAATAAACATCAAATTGTTCAGGTGAGATTCATTCAATTTCCTATTACTATATCATCATTAATGGAATGTGCACTTAAATTTCACAGAACATTCACACATTGTTTATTGGAATGTGCAGTTTTCACCTACAATCCATACCAACAATAACAAGATACATCAGTATGATTCCTTGTCTGGGTATGGCTCCATTCCTGGCTTAGTTGATGTTTTGAATAACATTTGGATTAAATACAATGTAACACAATACAAAAAAAAATCAAATGAATGCAAAATACATATGTATAATGTGCAACTAAGAGTTTAAAACCGTGCATTTTACTTTGCAGTCTTTTTCAAATCAAATTTTTATTTTGGTATAAATTGGATCAAATTTGTTTCCATTTCGTACTACTTTTGCAATATAATATTTGTAGGGTGTTGTCTCATCACTGTTTGCTGCATATCTCATTTTATTTCAATATAATAAAAAAGTTCCTGAAAATCCACGAAAAGAGAACCCACACGAAAACTGGACCACGGCAGCTGGTCCTAGAAACAAAAGTTAGTAGAACGAGAGAGTTGTAACACGAAATGTTGTAAAATATGGATAAATGGCTCAAAGATATACTTCCAGACAAAGATCCATACCATAATCGCGGGAGGGACCAAATGAGGAAAAACGGGGGGTCCGGAATTCGAGTGCCTATGGGTAGATCTATATTATAAACAAATGAAATCTTCAGGATTTTTCATACAAATTAATCTAAATTAAAATAATTGTGAAACAGAGTTTAATTATTTTGTTGTAGCATTCAACTGCATACACTCAGTATAAATTAAAGTCAGCTACAAAATATATATGGGTTTAGTTTTTACCCCATTTTTTAAATGAATTTGTTAATCACTTGGACATTCAGAATAAGTGTAAACATCAATAAAAGCATACCCTTTGTGGTG
>MJUT01023649.1:228483-244395 GCA_002080005.1 Gigantidas platifrons
AAAAAATAATAATGAATATTTATTATTAAATTTCAAAAACATATAAGCACACATGAAATATGTAAACATAATAGTTACTATTTATATTAAATGTTCAAACTATATAAGCAGACATGAAATATGAAACATAATGATGAATATTTATTGTTCAATTTTAAAGCTATATATATGAAATATGAAAACATAATACATGTAATAAACTTTAAAACTATAATAAGCACTACATTTTGAAAAATATAAATAGGACCATCTGCTCTCCATCTGTTAAACTTTTAATTAATGGCTTATATTTTTATTGGATTTGTTTGTTTTTAATTGAAACAAATAAATTATTATATTTCTCATTTATTATGTCAGTTTATTTCAATCTTTCCTTTTAAAATCAATATGATTTACTTCATTTTCATTATATTTTAATTAAATATAGCCTGTCATATTTCACTTATTAATTACTTTTTCTAAACTAAATTACAACAAATATATTATTTAATTTCTCATTAAATTTGTCATTTTCTTTATTTTAATTTCCCTTCATATATATATATATATATATATATTTTTTAATTACAAAAAATATACTATCTAATTTCTGATTAAATTTGTCATTTTTTCTTTATTTCAATTTTTCTTCATATATACATGTACCGGTATATGGTTTTTTTTTAATTACAAAAAAATATATTATTTCTTTTCTCATTAAATTTATGATTTCAATTTTTCTTCTTAAATCAATATATTTTACTTCATTTTCATTACATTTTAATTAAATATAACATGTAATATTTCACATATTAATTACTTAAAAAAAAATAAGTAACAACCTTCAAGTGGCCCCAACATAATTGCTAAAGCAACAAGCTACACTATATGTTGTTTTAAGAATGTTGGCGTTCTGGGAACACCCCATATGAGGCCTGATTTTTAATTCTTAACCATTAACCTGGGTTTAAACTGTTTTATGGTTGAGCGTTTTTTTCCGATGTGGCTAAAACCATGCGGTTAAATGGTTAAACAACAACTTAACCGGGATCGAAGCACAGTTGAATATGTTTGAACCTTTTTAATTACCAGTATGTTTAAAAGTTGAATTGTTTTATTTGTAAATGAAGAATTAATTTTACTTTGTTAAAAAAATAATCAATAAACTAGAAAATTTCTCTAAAATATTGTTCTTCAACCATTGCGTTTTTTATCTATCTTAAACATGTTTCAGGTTGTTTTCAACCATAAACAAGTTTGAGAATATAAAAACAGGCCTTATCTAATTTCCAGTTCATGTATAATGTATGCACACGACACGCACATAGCAAGTATATTATCGATTCAGTTTAAAAATGGACGTTGAAGTGAAAACATCTCGTCAATAAATTAATTTTTTTCCAATATGGGATTTATTGAACTTTAAGATCGAAATACTTGTATACAAGTATTGTCAACAACCCGGAACGCCCCATTAAAAATTACAACAAAGGTATATATACATGTAGCGATTATGGCTACCAGTTAATAAAAAAAAAACCTACATTTTTGCAAACAAACAAAACCTTCTATTAATAATAAAAAATTTTAAAAAAAATAAGCTGTCACGTTCTGTCATATGCATGTAATAAAAGACAGCAAAGAACTTGACAAATGTGCTGACATATGATTTGACAGAATTTCTGTTTGGCGGTAAAGTTGTGGTGTTACATAATTTGTTTCCTGAGATATTGATGATGTTTTAATTTTTAAACTTTTTAAATGTTTTTAGTGACTTGCACCAAACCGAAAATAAAATTTTTCGTTAGCTAAAACGAGAATAAGGTCTGTCCAATTATTTTCATCTTTTGTTGTTGGTCTAGTTAATTTATCAACTTCAATAGTCTTCAATGTCCGTTTCACTTAAATTTTTTGTTATGCAATATATTTTGGATTCGAAAAACATGTACGTATGAAGGGACAACTGTATATATTATTTCAAAACAAAATGTTAAATTTTATAATCTACATGATATGAAATTATATTTCACTTCTTCTGAGTAACGGGTTTTTTCATCGCGTACATTATTTGAGCGCATACCATTATGAATTTTGTACAAAGTGAAAACAAGAGTACGACCTATCAAAATTAAATTTATGTACACATTTTAACAAAATATTAGTAAAAACATATATATACATTCTTTCAAATACTTCACAGTAAACTGATGTAAAATTTGACAGTATTTAATGGTCTACAAGTTTGTTTATTCAAAGTTTATGATCGACTGGTTTCGTAATTAATGTAATTAGCGGCGTGTGTCCAAATTTCCAAGTAAAATGGTTAATAATTCGTAAATCGTTCTTTAGAATGACATGAAAATTTCAGAATTGTTTTTGAATGTTCAAATAGAAGTGGTTACGCATTTATGGTGCCAAATCAACCCCACTATAACGGGCTTAGTGCTCACATCTGTTCTTAGTGCACTAAGCCAGGGCTATGCGGTGTTTAGACGCACCCCCATTTATGATGAACAAAATCATATATTATTCTGTACGAATAAGCATCTGTTTGTCCCATAATTAATTTCTACGCTTTATTGTGACATCTATGAAAATGTATATTGTAAATACTCTCGTAAATAATTTTAGGAATCTTATGCATTCCAAATAAATATTAATATTAGGCACATTAAGCCTTTTAAAAGTATATTCCACGATATAGCTTGGAAATCATCGTGGAAAGGATTAATATGTTAATCTTTTCCACGACGAGCGTGGAATGATTTCCACACTATATCGTGTTCACCACACATATATTAATCTTTTCCACGACGATTCCCACGCTCATCGTGTTCAGCACACATATTTTAATCTTTCCACGATGATTTCCACGCTCATCGTGGAAAAAGCACACGTATAAAAAAAAGTTAATCCCTTCCACGATGATATCACCGCGGATTAAAAATATCAGTTTACCTGTTCCATCGTGTTTTCCGCGATGGACCCATCGTGGAAAGGATTAATTTCCGCGGCGGAGTAGTGGAAAATGTAAAAAACACGCTGTGCCCTCTGTGTTTATGATCAGGGTGAATAGGAAAATTAAATGGCCCAAGATTTTGACTTGCAACTCGGCTGTTGCATCTCTGATGATTTTTTTGTTATTGATTGAAGCTTAATTTTATTTGTTACCTAAATAGATTTTTTACCTTTGACTACAGTTTGTGGGATGGGGGGAGACATCCGTTTTTGCGGGCAAAAACAAACTTTAATATCGTTTACTTCTCTGTAACTATATGTATTTGGTTGATGAGAATAAAATCCATTCATTCACAACTCGAACACAAACAAACACCATAAGACTAGGTGCTCTGGAAGGATCAATATCATCAATTCCTTCAATAATTGTCGTGATATCATAATTGGAAAACAGACAGTGATCGAAACATAGATTCCTTATGATTCACATTGGAAAAATGCATGCATTCAACTGAGGCATTGTAATTTTGCATACATGTAGGTCCGCCATGAAAACAACGGACGAATTTTTGACCGGATCACTTATGCTTACTTACGTTTCTTGTACTTTTGTATGATTGAATTGGAAGATAGAAAACCTGTGAGGGAGAGATATTGTGTTCACTTTAAAAGTAAAATTTTGAGAGAAAAATCATCTTTATTCTAGATAAATGGCTAGAACAATTTAATGTTCATGGATGGAGGGGAAAACTTCTTTGGTTTTGCAAAATCTGTAGGCTGCATCTCCAAACAATTTTACAAGAAAAAATATGAAAAACATTCCTTGCATGTATCACATACAAACCCTGCCACATTATTGTGCCTGTCCAAAACCAAGACATGAATTTCCAATGACATATTTCATGGTATTTTTATATTCAATGATTTGAGGTAAGAAGTTTTTGTTCGTTTTTTGTTGAAATTAGTGAAATTAGTGAAATTGTTGCCCATCACTGTTTAAGCTTCCTTTTCATAAAATATTTTTAAAAATGAACTTTTCATCAAGGCCAGTCTTATCATACTAGACATTATTTATACACACATACAAATGTATATATATATTAGATTTAGTTTTACATTTATTGTGTTTAACGCCACTTTCAGCAATATTTCAGCGACTAGTTTTAGTGTTGGAAGAAGCCGGAGTACCCGGAGAGAACCACTGACCATTGGCAAGCAACTGGTATACTCTATTACTTGCGGCTGAGAGTCGAGTGCACCATTTTTTGCAATTTACAAGCCGGGCGCGAACCCACGCCGTATTGGTGATACGCTTTAATGAGTTGTTAGGTAATCCAACTACCTAACTCATTTAGCCACCCGGACCCTATATACATATATTTATATATAATTACAGGTATACATGAGCATGCAGTAAAACTACAGAAGAATTATCAAACTATTGTACAGAACATTAATGCTACAACAATTACTGACCATCTAGTATCATCCCATGCTTTAAACCATGAGGAAATGCAGGAAGTATGTCTTCCTGAACTAACACATGAGGAAAGTAACAGACGTCTTATAGCAAAACTTGTGTACAAACCTCCAGAGGCATTCAACATCTTTTTGCAATCATTGAGGAAAGGAGATGATTGTCACAAAGAAATTGTAGAAGGCATAGATAAAACTGTGGTTTCTTCAGATGACATTCACATGCTTCAATTAGGTAATTTGTAAAAAAAAAAAACATTTTTTGTCATAAACACTTACCAGTCGTTTCCTCATTCATGACTTATCATTGGAATTTTAACTAGATTAACACGATGGGTGCAACTAGTGGAGCAGGAACGGCTCACAGTTCCTGAGCACCTGAGTTTTTAGTGGGGTTCGTGTTACTCGATCTTTAGTTTTATGTGTCATGTTTTGTAGATGTTGTTTGTCCTTTTGTCCTTTTGCTTTTGGCCTTTGGATTTTGGTGGCTCAATGGGTTAGGTCACTGGATCTAACAGCTCATACAAGCCTATTACCAATACGGCGTGGGTTCGCGCCCAGCTTTGTAAATTACAAAAAAGGGTGCACTCAACTTGCATCCGCAAGTGATAAAGTTTACCAGTTGCTTGCCCAGAGTCGGTGGTTCTCTCCGGGTACTCCGGCTTCCTCCACCACTTAAATTGGTCGCCATGATATAGCTTACCAAAGAAGCAACAAATATCAATTTTATAATCTTTGGTTTTACCCGACTTGGACTCGAACCCATGATCCACCACACACGTGGCAAGCATGCTAACCATTACACCACCGATGCGGTTATATGCAATTAGAGTAAATCCACCACAGTAAAAGGAAAAAAATAACATGATGTCGGAATTGCTCCAAAATCTAATTGCTAAATCAGAAACAGGCAAAATTCACACCCCTAACACATGGCGGAGTTAAGCTAGTTCCGAAAGCATTGGGGTTGGATATATGCCACTTCAACATCGATAGCTTAATATTTTCTCCCATGTATCAATGGGATGAACAAGAATAATTATGGACAATATGTTAAGCTACCACAGAAATAGTACATTTCTAAAACCAGAATTAAACATGAAAAAAAAAACATTTTGAAAATATTACATTTCTCAAATAAAAAATATGTTAAATATGTTCTCTAGGACAAAGACAACTAGAAGACAGAGAAACTGAGAATGATAAAGGTAATCACTTTGATATGAATCATTTGATAAATTCCCGTGTGAGTAAAAAAGAAATATGACACTGTATTAGGACCGTTAGCTGACTTTTTGATTGCTGGAAAACGCAGATGGTCGTCAGTGTTTACTTTGTAATGATTCATCAACGGTCATGTCTAACTGATTCATTTCACAACCTCTTTGAGTTTTGTTGTTGTTTTTGTTTTTGTTTTTGTTTTTTTGCGTGCGAAGAAGTCATCTGTTAGAAAGAAAGAAAAATCGTAATCTGGCCTTCTCATAAAACATTGTACAGATTGGGGCAATAATTTCTGTATTTCAGTAGTCAATAGAACATACTAGGTAATATCATGTATATAAGACCTTTAGTTTAAATAAAATGATTAACAAACGATACTACACTGTCGGAACAGTTATAAAAACCTATAGATAAAATGTAGAAGGGGGCAAACTTGATACCCCTAACATACAAATACTTGACCACTCACTTTCCTGATACTCCTAACACACAAATACTTGACCACTCACTTTCCTGATACCCCTAACATACAAATACTTGACCACTCATTGTCTTGATACCCCTAACATACAAATACTTGACCACTCACTTTCCTGATACCCCTAACATACAAATACTTGACCACTCACTTTCCTGATACCCCTAACATACAAATACTTGACCACTCACTTTCCTGATATCCCTAACATACAAATACTTGACCACTCATTGTCTTGATACCCCTAACATACAAATGCTTGACCACTCACTTTCCTGATATCCCTAACATACAAATACTTGACCACTCACTTTCCTGATATCCCTAACATACAAATACTTGACCACTCACTTTCCTGATATCTCTAACATACAAATACTTGACCACTCATTGTCTTGATACCCCTAACATACAAATGCTTGACCACTCACTTTCCTGATATCCCTAACATACAAATACTTGACAACTCACTTTCCTGATACCCCTAACATACAAATACTTGACCACTCATTGTCTTGATACCCCTAACATACAAATACTTGACCACTCATTGTCTTGATACCCCTAACATACAAATACTTGACCACGCATTGTCTTGATACTCCTAACATACAAATACTTGACCACTCACTTTCCTTATACCCCTAACACACAAATACTTGACCACTCACTTTCCTGATACTCCTAACACACACATACTTGGCCACTCACTTTCCTGATACCCCTAACACACAAATACTTAACCACTCACTTTCCTGATACCCCTAACACACAAATACTTGACCGCTCATTGTCCTGATACCCCTAACACACAAATACTTGACCATTCACTTTCCTGGCTTGGTACATGCACTTAAAAATGTTGAGATGTTAAGCTAGTTTATGGGCCGAAGTATGCCAAGTTTACATATTTAAATCATATCATACCTCATGTAAGAAGAGTTCGAAGATACCAAAGGGGTAATCAGAATCCGTAGATCGGCGAAGAACAGACAATTGGCCAAAAGAAAAAGGACAAAAGGACAAACAACGATCTACAAAACAGACACATAAAACTAAAGATAATTTAACACGAACCCCACTAAAAACCGGGGGCGAACTCAGGTGCTCTGGGAGGGTAAGCAGATTCTACTCCACTAGTTGCACCCGTCAAGTTAATATATTTCCATGAATAATTGTAGTTCTATGACTTTCTATTCAATAAATGGTATGTGATATCGTTATGTCTCACGCATCTTTCTCGTTATAATTAGCCTTTCTTTTAATTACATTTAACAGCTATACGGGAACATTCAATGGAGAGCATCTCAAAGAACATTCAAGGTAATATTACTAGAGCATCGTTTGTTTTTTGCTTATAAAACAAATTAAATACTTGAATAGCATTTTTTTATGTTCTTTAGCACAGAAATATGTCTGAATAGCTCCACCATTCACACACAAAATGCAAGAAATGTTTAAGAAATATGATAGAGGTAATTAGAAGCCGTAAATCAATCAAGGACATACAATATTATGGTAAAAAAAAGAAAAGAACAAAAATACAGACAATGATCAACAAAACACAAAACAGAACTAAAGATTGAGCAAAGCGAACTCCACAAAAAGCCTAAGGTGAATTTAGATGTTCCGGAAGGATAAACATCCTGCTTCACTAGTGGCACCCGTCATGTTGCTCTTGTCACAAATATGGTGGTAAGTCATCAATGGGTTTTGTCCTCTGTGTGCTTAGCTTTAGTCTGACGAAGCTTTTTAATGAATTTAATTTCCAGAAATAATTAATTTATGGAGTGACATATTGATTCACAATAAATGTTCATTATGTTTTTTTTTTAAAGAAGGGATTAGTTTGAATCCCGGTATGGGGTTTGTCGTGAATGTAATTATTTAGGACTGCCCATCATTAACTGCAATAAGCTTTAAATCTAGCGACTCTCTCTCCCTCTCTCTCTCTTTTATGGTATATTTTTTTCTCTATTAATAACGTCCGGAATTTCGTGAAAACAACATAATTCAGGAACAAGCCTTTCGTAAGAACATTCTTCGTAGATAATTGAAACAACAAATAATAAAAAGATTTTTATCTAATTTTGTGCACAAGACCCATTTCTGAAATGACTTTAATCAGGTATGCAAATTATATACACATATACGTAGTACCTCGTTTCATTTCGAACTATGAAGTACAATCTATAGGTCAAGCAATCATGCTATCAATTCAAATCCCTTGACCTATCCATGGGTCAATGGTTAATTAACTGGATTATTCTATCTGCCAGATATTTTTTCACTTTTCAATGTATTTCAGTTGTCTAATATTTTATTTTTAATTTAATTTTAGAACAACATCAGGATATTTTAAATGTTTGGACGAACAATGTTAATATGTTCGTTTCGACTAGAGCATCAAAACGTGTATTCGACTGTATCAGCATGCAACCGTCTGTTACTGTAACAGGAAATCCGGGGGTCGGGAAAACGGCAACAATGAGATATGTAGCTTTGAAAATGAAAGGGAAAGGTTATACTGTTGTTCCTACTAATTCACCAGAAGATATAAGAAACTTTTATAAAAAAGGCAAGAGAATGTTATTTGTTGTTGATGATGTATGTGGCCATTACACGGTGAATCCATATCGCATAGACAAATGGCAAGAAATGTCTGAATCCATACAATCATTGCTTGAGAATAAATATTGTAAGATTATTTCAACATGCAGATTGCAAATTTTTAATGATGTTAGATTTAGAGGTTTGCCTTTTTTCAAATATTGTGAGTGCAATTTAAATTCAAACGAATTGTGTCTTACTCTTAGAGAAAGATCTAATTTAGCGCTAAAATATTTCGAAGGAAAAGCTGGTGAAGTAGGTGGTTTTTTAGAGGAACACGACTTTTTTCCACTTTTGTGTGCTTTATACCAAAAAAACAATCGTGTTGATATTAAATCTTTTTTTAAACAAGCATTTAATTTTTACAAGGAGGAAATCGATTACTTGTCAGCCTCAGACTGTGAAAAAGACCAATGTAAAGTGTGTGCACTAGCTCTTTGTGTTATATTTAACAATAGATTTAAAGAAGAATATCTAACCACGAAGAACAATGAAATACAACTGGTTATTCAAAGTACGCTATTGAAATGTAAATTAAGTAAAGATTCATCATTCGAAAAGTTATATGACGCACTACGCACATTAGAAGGGACCTTTGTATTGAAGGTAGATAAAGGCTATAGAGCTATACATGATAAATTATACGATTTTCTGGCCTATTATTTTGGGGGGAAAATGTCGGAACTTATCATTGAACATGCAAAAAGTGATTTGATCAGCAATAGATTTTTGTGGGAGACAAACGACAACAGAACTAGAGACATCACATACACCATCTTTATAACAGATGAACAGATATTGGAGATATACATCGAAAGAATATTAAGAGATTGGCCAAAAGGCGAAGTATTTGCTGTTTTCACAAATAGAAATATGAAATCACCCTCTTTTAATGCTAATTTGATTGACCATTTAAGCCGCCACGATCACAGTTACCAAGAAGAGCTAGCTTTTATGACAGATAACCGTAGTCAGGATTCCACTCTATTACTAAGTTGTTTTGTTGGAGATCCTGATCTTACTCGTTGGATCCTGAAGAATACTGTTGATGATTCGGGTAATAGTTACATACGACACGGAGAGATTGATGTTGTGAATACATGTAGGAATAACGGGGTGTCGCCATTAGCAATAGCTTGCGAATTCAATCACACAGAGATTGTAGAAATGTTATTAGAATATAAGGCAGATATTAACAAATGTTGCGACAATGGTGGATCACCTTTATATATTGCTTGCCAGAATGGACATTTAGACATTGTACTACAACTATTAGACAAGAAAGTTAATACAGATGTAAACAAGTGTAAAGACAGTGGTGCATCACCTTTATATATTGCTTGCCAGAATGGACATTTAGACATTGTACTAAGACTATTAGACAAGAAAGTTAATACAGATGTAAACAAGTGTAAAGACAGTGGTGCATCACCTTTATATATTGGCTGCGAGAAAGGACATTTAGACATTGTACTAAAACTATTAGAAAAGAAAGTCAATACAGATGTAAACAAGTGTACAGACGGTGGTGTATCACCTTTATATATTGCTTGCGAGAAAGGACATTTAGACATTGTACTACAACTATTAGACAAGAAAGTTAATACCGATGTAAACAAGTGTAGAGACAGTGGTGCATCACCTTTATATATTGCTTGCCAGAATGGACATTTAGACATTGTACTACAACTATTAGACAAGAAAGTTAATACCGATGTAAACAAGTGTAAAGACAGTGGTGCATCACCTTTATATATTGCTTGCGAGAAAGGACATTTATACATTGTACTAAAACTATTAGAAAAGAAAGTCAATACAGATGTAAACAAGTGTACAGACGGTGGTGTATCACCATTATATATTGCTTGCAAGAAAGGACATTTAGACATTGTACTAAAACTATTAGAAAAGAAAGTCAATACAGATGTAAACAAGTATAGAAACAGTGGTGAATCACCTTTATATATTGCTTGCGAGAAAGGACATTTAGACATTGTACTACAACTATTAGACAAGAAAGTTAATACAGATGTAAGCAAGTGTTGTGACAGTGGTGCATCACCTTTATATGTTGCTTGTCAGAATGGATATGACAAGATAGTCAAAATCCTCTTAACACATGGAGCGGACATTAATAAGAGCAGAGATAATGGTTATTCACCATTATATGTTGCATGTTATAAAAACCACATTAATGTTGTTGAGGAATTACTAAAAGTCCAAAGTCCAAAAGTCGATATAGATTTATGTGATAGTAACGAATGTACGTCATTGTATTTGGCATGTAAAAAAAGGTACACTAAAATTGCCAGAATACTTTTAGAACACCATGCAGACCCTCATAGGTGCAACAAAAATGGTCATTCTCCTTTTACTGTAGCTCAACAAGAAGGTTTTAAGGAAATTCTAGACATTATAGAACAACATAGTTCGCATGAAATACCATAAACTATTATACAATTGATGACTTTCGATGAGGTGAATACCATGTTCCATGGGTTGATCAAAGCTTGTATTCACCGAAATTGAAAGTCATTAACTGTTTTATTATATGACATTAAATCAAATTTGAATTAACACAAAACAGCGCCGACTTTGTTCCCCACACACCCCTTTCTGCATAACGTGTGCCATTATTAAATTAATTGTGTACCGAAAGTAATTAGTAAGAACGCATCTGATTAGTCTATGACAAATCTTAACCCGATGATGATTGGCTACTACTTTTGAGATAATTGGGAAACACCATCTCTATTTTAAGGTGTCTGGAGCACCTTTGGAATATTATGTTCACCTCTCGTGACTTTTTGCGCGTTGAATATAACGTTTTATCAAAGAACGTTACTAGGGACGTGAGCCAATCAGGAAAGACATTATCTGAAGTCATATAATAAATTTCTTTATATCAAATAAAATCTTATTGCTGACTATTGTTCATACGACTATGTGATTAATGGGCAAGTTGATTATTATTATTAGTCTCAAAGAAACAACGGGGTATGGACAGGAGACCTAGTTTTTTCGTTGTCGTTGCCGTACCCGAAAATGCGTCTATTTGATTGTGCCGTGTGAATCAAGTATACAACCCACACACAAGAATGGCGAGTAAATGAATGCGTTGGCAATGATACACCCCATGCACGTGAAATGGAACTTGAAGGAGTTTCATTTGAGGGAGGTTGGGATGTAAATGTGTTGATGTATCATTTATACTCCAAGACGGATATAGAAACAGTATTTGGAAACATTCTGAATATGAATTAATTATTACGAATGTGACGTCTATCGTCATGCGCTAGCGTTGCCATATTATATTTATGATAGGATTCAGCTGTATGTAAAAGTTGTCAGAAAACAAGGAAGTTCATTGCCATGCCATATTGTTGTAGCTTGAATCGGATATTTGCCCATTATTTAGAATGCCTGTAAGCATACATCAACCTGAAGGTATAGCTGTTGATGGTCTATGAAAAAGCCAACACCGTAAAGTAAGCCCCCGTACAAAAGTCCCTCTAGGATAAAAGCCAGTATTTATAAGCTTGTGTTGTCTTAGATGTGCAACGGTAGAGCATCGTCATATATAACAATAGGTATATCTTAATAAAAACGTAGATATCTAGTTTAGTGCCGTGCGTTTCTGGAATATTCTTCATCAGCTTCGCTCAAAGTTCAAAATTCGGAAACCAAGTCAGTTTAAAAGTTTTTTAGGAGCGAGAAATCCGAAAAGACAAAAACAAAGGATAACCAAAATAGGTTATAGTTAAAGAATGTTAATATCAGCTTGAGGGTAACGGTATTTAACATACCAGTTATCCTGAAATATCAGATTGAGGGGAACGGTGTTCAACATACCAATTATCCTGACATATTGTACTTATATTTCATACAGGGACCATCGTGGCCGTGATCGTATGGTAGTTGAATAAGCAGCATTTTTATTGGTGGAGGAAACCGTAGTACCCGGTGAAAGTCACTGACAAACTTTATCACATAATGTTGTATCGAGTACACATCGCCATGAGCGGGATTATAACTCACAACTTAAGTGCTGATAGGCACTGGTTGCATTGATGACCTTATCCTGAAGAAACATAAATCCTATAGATGGACACTGAAATGTAAAATTATATATAGGTCCGAATGATAATTTATATGTCATTTATTCAGTATAAAGGCAATTTTATTGATTTTTATGCATTGCATGTAATATTTCATATTTTATGTTCATATTGTCATATAAATAATCACACATTTCTGTTTTTCTTTCTTCTACTTCTACCAATTATTGACCTACTTCAACAGTTTGAAGATTATGTCAAGGGAATTGCGTTGCGAAAAAGAAAAGGAAAAAAGTAACAATAAGAAAATAAGTTTAAAAATATGTACAAAACAGGGAGTAAATTTAAAGATAAGATGAGGTAATGGCAGCCCTGAAGGACTCGACTGAGTCACTCGGCACTGCACTTTCCGTGGAGTAATGATTAGAGTTATCGTCTCGAGTGCGGTAGTGTGTGTGTGTGTGCATGCGTACGTGCGTGCCCCATTTGGGTGGACGAAAACACTGTGACATTGGTATTTGCTGCCCCTCCTTCAACACACAATATCAATGAAAAAGGATAATGTGTCCGTTGATTGTGAGCTAACAATATAAAACTATAACTAAGCCTTCATCAGCATTATCATCGTATCAACATTTAACTTATTCTCGTCGTGATATAGAAGAATTTGAAGATACCAAAAGGGCATTTAGAATTAATCCGCAAATAGAAGGACAGACAACACAATGGCCAAAACAAATCAAGACAAAAAACGATCAACAAAACACTACACAGAAAACAAAAGATCTAGCAACAAGACCCCACTAAAAACTGGGGGTGAAATCGGGTGTCCCGGAAGGGTAGGTAGTTCCTGCTCCACTGGAAATTGTTCATTTGGCGTTAAACAATAATAACTCATTTATTTTTCATTAATCATAGCGAAATACTTGTCTTATTATTAGCGCACCTTGCCAAAGGCATTGTGAGCTTTTGCCATCATTTGGCGTCCGTCGTCCGTTAACATTTCACATTTTAATCTTCTCCTCTGAAACCGCTCAGCCAAATGAAGTAAAACTTGGTATGAAACATCTATGGAAGGTCCTCTCTAAAGATTGCTCATTTTGTCCCGATCCATCAACAAACATGGCTGCCATAGGTAATTCTTATTTCTGATTGGCCGATTTTAAAAAATCTTCTCCTCTGAAACCGCTGGGCAAAATAAACCGAAACTTGGTAGGAAGCATCTATGGCAGGTCCTCTATAGATTGCTCAGTTCGTCCCGATCCGCTAACAGATATGGCCGCTACGGGCCATTCTTCTTTCTGATTGGCTGATTTCTAAAAAATCTTCTCCTCTGAAACTGCTTGGCCAAATAAATCGAAACTTGGTGGGGAGCATCCTTAGAATGTCCTCTATAAAGATTGCTAATTTCGTCCCGATTCATTAACAAACATGGCTGCCACAGGCTATTCTTGTTTCTGATTGGTCGATTTCTAAAAATCTTGTCCTCTGAAACGCTTTGCCAAATGAACCGAAACTTGGTAGGAAGCACCAAAGGAAGTTTCTCTATAAAGATTGCTAATTTTGTCCCGATCGATTAACAAACATGGCCGCCACAGGCAATTCTTGTTTCTGATTGGTCGATTTCTAAAAATCTTCTCCACTGAAACTACTTATCCAAATGATCCGAAACTTGGTAGGAAGCATCTATGGGCGGTCCTCTATAAATAATACTCATTCCGTCCCGATCCGTTCGCAAACATGGCCGCCACAGGCAATTCTTGTTTCTGATTGGTCGATTTCTAAAAATCTTCTCCACTGAAACTACTTATCCAAATGATCCGAAACTTGGTAGGAAGCATCTATGGGCGGTCCTCTATACAGATTACTCATTCCGTCCCAATCCGTTTGCAAACATGGCCGCCACAGGCGATTCTTGTTTCTGATTGGCTGATGTTTTAGATTCTTCTCCTCTGAAACCGTTTGGCCAAATGAACCGACACTTAGTAGGAAGCATCTATGGAAAGTCCTCCGTTACGATTGCTCATTTCGTCCCAATCCATTAACAAACATAGCCGCCACATACAATTCTTGTTTCTGATTGGTTGATTTCTAAAAAAATCTTCTCCTCTGAAATCGCTTTGCCAAATGAACCGAAACTTGGTAGGATGCATCAATGGGAGGTCCTCTATACAGATTGCTCATTTCGTCCCTATCCATTCACAAATATAGCTGCCATAGGCAATTTTTTTTTTCTAATTGGTCGATTGGTGCTGAGCCTCTAGTTGGTAATTATTGGTGCTATGTTTAACTTATCTTGATTTTGTCGGTTGAGGTATTGCTAAGAAGAGTTTGAAGATACCAAAGGGGTAATCAAACAACACAATGACCAAAAGAAAAAAATACAAAAGGAAAAACAACGATCTACAAAACATACACATCAAACTAAAGATCGAGTAACACGAACCCCACTAAAAAACCGGGATGAACTCAGGTGCTCCGGAAGTGTAAGGGGTTTCTACTCCAATAATCTAGTTACAAATCCGGTATTAAGTCGTGAATGAGTTAAGAAGACCAGGAAGTGTTTACGATAAGTGGAACATATCTGTGGTCATATGTGATACAGATATTCCATAGCGGTCAACCAAGTCATGATGGCGACCGTACAATTTTCGAAGTGAAGACTTTCACTTTACCAAGAGGAACCCTTGCTTCAGTAGCTTCCTTGTTAGCAGCAACCCTCTATCAAGGAAATCCTGATATTAACCACAAGCTCTGGAATATCATATCAACTGAGAGATATATACTCCATATGCAGGTGCTGCTGGAATGTTGCTACATATAAATGGGAAGTTCACAATGGAAAAATTGAAATCATCTCTTTTGTCGTAGAGTTTCGTTCTTAAGTGCTCCTCGCTGTCAACTTCGAGGTATGAAGCAGACCTATCTGTATCTTTGGCATACTTTATTTCAAGCTCAATGTGATAGATGCGATGAAAGACATCACCAAACCTAGAATTGTTTAGTGAAAGGACATCATCTATATAGCGGAACGTAAAACTAAAGGATCGGGGTAGCTTCTTTTCGTTTTTTTTTAAAGCCCCTGTATGAAGTCTGCCTCATACGAAAAAAAGAACAAGTCGGCGAGAAGAG
>MJUT01023649.1:244425-260390 GCA_002080005.1 Gigantidas platifrons
ATGCCGACTATCTGTTGAAAAACACATCCACCAAACATAACAAATATGTTGTCAATCAAAAAGTCGAGCATGTTGATGATATTAGTTTCAGAGAACATTTTGGTAGAATCAGAGTATTCTATATTTACAAAATAAGATCTGTCTCTTCCTAGCCCAAGGTATTTGTTTCTACGTTGGCCATTTCAACATGCTGTAAATGTTATGTTTTCTGAATTATGTATGTCTAAGCGCAACTGGGGAATCAAGTAATTAGGTTAAAATAGCAGATGTAGATAAAAAAAATTCACAAAGGGGTAGAAACAAAGTAACATTAACATGATTTAACCAATATAAAAAAAAGCTTACTACAGATAGAAATACAGAAGCCGTCGTGGTCGTGATCGTATGGTAGTTGGATTTACAACTACATATGCAATCAATGCATACCACCACTAACATTGTGAGTTCGAATCCCACTCAAGGCGATGTGTACTCGAAACAACATTATGTGATAAAGTTTGTCAGTGACTTGCAGCAAGTCGGTGGTTTTGTCCGGTTTCCCCCACCAATAAAACTGACCCTTCAATATAACTGAAACATTGTTGAAAGTGACGTTGAACACAATAAGCCTAATCCCCCCTAAATAAAAATAATAGCGACAATTATGAAATATGACTAATATAATTTCCACGCGGAAGGAAGCAATGATGTTTGAAATACGTAATATATTGTTTCCCTTCCTCATATTAGACAACAACACTAAAATAGACATTTGTCAGTGACACAATTCAGTGCTTCCTGTATAACTATTCAATACAAATTTAAGTGTTTCAGCTGATCATTTTACTGTTTGAATTTTGTTATTTGTTTTATTGAAAATAAACTATTTCCACACATATTTGACTTAGTATTTCATAAAAGACATTCTATAAGAATAATTGATTGTTGTTTAACGTCACGGGAGAAATATTGCAACTATGTTGATAATGAGACCGTGAAGACTAATAAATCTTGTAGCAAAACATGGTTACACTTGTGGATGTTTAGCCTGCCACAGGAAAACGAGGATAAGTGATGATAGGTATAAAAATGATATCTTATGTACATAAGACAGATAGTATATATACTAGCTACAAAAAGTTAGATTGTTCAGTTTCATGTTCAAAAGTAACAGCCCATAATAAAACTAGATTCCACAAGAACTGTATTTGAGGCCAGACGATGCAAAAAAGTAAAGTGATAGTCGTCATACAGACATTAAATCTGGATGGTCTAGATCATATATTAAACATATTTGCGTTAATTAGATATAGTCCATATAGATCAAACACAAACTATAAGTCCATATAGATCAAACACAAACTATAAGTCCATATAGATCAAACACAAACTATAAGTCCATATAGATCAAACACAAATTATAAGTCCATATAGATCAAACACAAATTATAAGTCTATATAGATCAAACACAAATTATAAGTCTATATAGATCAAACACAAATTATAAGTCCATATAGATCAAACACAAATTATAAGTCTATATAGATCAAACACAAACTATAAGTCCATATAGATCAAACACAAATTATAAGTCTATATAGATCAAACACAAATTATAAGTCCATATAGATCAAACACAAACTATAAGTCCATATAGATCAAACACAAACTATAAGTCCATGTAGATCAAGCACAAACTATAAGTCCATATAGATCAAGCACAAACTATAAGTCAATGTAGATCAAACACAAACTATAAGTCCATATAGATCAAACACAAACTATAAGTCCATATATATCAAACACAAACTATAAGTCAATGTAGATCAAACACAAACTATAAGTCCATATAGATCAAACACAAACTATAAGTCCATGTAGATCAAACACAAACTATAAGTCCATGTAGATCAAACACAAACTATAAGTCCATATAGATAAAACACAAACTATAAGTCCATATAGATCAAACACAAACTATAAGTCCATATAGATCAAACACAAACTATAAGTCCATATAGATCAAACACAAACTATAAGTCCATATAGATCAAACACAAACTATAAGTCCATATAGATCAAACACAAACTATAAGTCCATATAGATCAAACACAAACTATAAGTCCATATAGATCAAACACAAACTTATTTTGGCTATTCTGTTTAGACCCTTTGGTTTTATTGCTCTCAAAACTTGTAATTATTTTGGTTTTCCAATCTTTCTATTTTGAGCGTAACTAATGAAGGTTATTCCAGAAACGTGTCATGCGTACTAAATTTGATATCTACGGTTTTATTATTATCCAGCATTTGAAGTGTTCTCCAGTCTATTTGCTAATACCCATATGACACCACACTTTAAGAATAACATTTCTACACTTTTGGTGAATGCACTGGCGACCATACCCAGTCCTGCAAGAATCCCTTCGTGCACCATTTAAATGAAAAAGAAGTGCTGAAAAGTCCCGATACTGGAGCTGTGCAAATATAAAAATAGCATTTCTTATACATTAAACATTCATAAAAACACATCATTTATAGCCTATGGATAGACAATAACACGAATATCGACGTTTTATAGTTACAGTGTCCTGTTATGGTAGACTTGTTAGTTATCGCGGATATCATCAATTTAAAAGTCAATTTATTGCAAAGCAAATTATTTTTTGTGCTATTTACTAATTTTACATTGGTTCACACCCCCGGTTTTTTTTAGTGGGGTTACTCGATCTTTAGTTTTATGTTTTGTTGATCGTTGCTTGTCCTCTTGTACTTTTTCTTTTCGCCATTGTGTTGTCTGTTCTTCTTCGATATACGGATTCTGATTGCTCCTTTGGTATCTTCTAACTCTTCTTGCTCCCAAAGACATTTGTATTATATGGCTTACACATATTTTGACAATGAATGAATGAATGAATTTTATTCTCACAAAACAAATACATATAATTACAGAACAGTTACCAGTTATATATACTGGGTTTACCTCGTTCCGATGGTCTTACGGAAACACACCTTGTATAATATCCGATACCTATCGTTTGAATGAATTTGTATTTATACAAACATATTATGCTATGAACTAATAAATAATAATAATATCTTTTAATAACAGGAGTGTTTACCTTTTAGTTCAAGTTATCGATTGTTGACAGTTTTCCGATGGCACCTTTTTTCCCTGAACCTCGTTTCGATATACTGGGAATTCCCTGTTATGGAGAGCCATTAGGGCTGATATGCTTGACTGCTGTGGTGGGTAATTTATATCAGACAGACAGATATATTTGAACAAATAAAAGAATTTTTTATTATTTTAATTCTGTATAACACACTTTAACAGATGGAAAAAACATATGATTGCACAAAATGTAAAAAAACAACAATTGATTTTTTTTATTTATGTTGTTCTTCTTATATTTATTTTTTATATTATATTTATTAATAAACAAATCAAAAAGTTGGAAAATCAGTTGTTTATAGCTTTAACGTCGTTTACTCCGGTCGTATTATCGAAAAACAATAAAATTCTCATAATTGTTAATCTGGCTTTCCATAGTTTTTTCCTGCGCACAAGTGGAAGTGCAACTTTATTGTCATTGGTAATTTGGAAGCTGGATAGCATACGAACACAAAACAGTTTTCACATGTTCAATAAACGATATCTAAGTTGGTTTTTAAGATTTATCAAATGAGATGTCATATAAGGGTGAAGGAGAAGCTGAGATTTATTATTATAAATAATAAAATGACAAAAGCTTACCTGAAATGCAAGCATTTCCAAAAAGTAGGTGATGTAAACAAAGCGTGTCGTCAGTGGAACGTGACCTGCATCCTCTGACCGGTGACTACGCAAACGGAAGTGCGCGAAGCACAAAAAAAAACATCGGTACGAGGTGTATAACACGAAATGAGATGAAGACAGTATACAACATATTACGTTTTGAACATTATGCGCCCTATATTAGAAATCTACGTTTTTTTGCTAACATCACTCGGTCAATGCCTCTCTTTGGAAATTGTCTGTTCCCCAGCGTATCATCCGCCCAGTTATCAACTTTTCGATCATGGTTTATTAGATTTATTTAATATTGCAATTGATAGCTATTACTAAAACTAATAATCTCTCCCCTCAGACATAAGTTACCATATCTGATTTTGGCAATCTTGTTGATTCCATTTGGTTTTCTTGCTCCCAAAGACTTAAATAATTGGCTTTCCAATCTTCGGACTTTGGGCGTACCTGATGAAAGTGCGTTCCCATTACGCGTTGTTCACACTTAAATTAGATATTTACATATTTCTTAATGGTATCGGGATAACAAAGTGTTGGACATTAATAGACAGAACATCGCCAATATACCTCAATGTGAGTTTAAATGTTCCGTAATATTTTGTGTTTAACATAAAAAGAGCTTGAAGATACCAATGGGGCAATCAGAATCCGTATATTGAAGAAGAACAGACAACACAATGGCCAAAAGAAAAAGCACAAAAGGACAAACAACGATATACAAAACATGCATATAAAACTAAAGATCGAGTAACACGAACCCCACTAACCACCGGGGTGAACTCAGGTGCTCCGGAAGCGTAAGCAGTTCCTGCTCCACTAGTGGCACCCGCCGTGTTAATCTAGACAGGACATCGCCAATATACCTCAATGTGAGTTTAAAAGCTCTGTAATTGTTTGTCTTTCATATAAACTCTGCCTCGTGGCAATAACATAGGAATATAGGAATAGATCAACAAGGACAAGGACACGATTTGTTTCCATGTCGATGTCGATGATTTGTTGAAAAATGAACCATGCGAACTCGACAATACATTGCATTGATTAAGAATATATCTTGTTTTTTAATTACACATACCTCCAACAGCCACAAGAAATATAACTATGCCTAATATTATCGCTGTATATCCCGCACCAACGTTATAAGTTTCTAGAAACTCTGCATAGATGATTCCAAATGAATGCAAGGTTCCAGTAATGAGCATCAAATTAAGAAATGGAACTACAAAAATATCTCTGTCAGTAAGAATGGTTTGAAGATATCAAAGGGGCAATAACAATCCTTAAAGTAAACATTTCTACATATGTTTGTGACAATAGATTCGGTAAATTTAAATAAACGGTTCCAGACGAAACAGGATTCCATTATCATTAGTTCAACAACCTTGTACAGTATGAAAAATGTGAAATGTAAATAATTTTGCTCATTATATTGTTTGTAAATCTATTAACATCCTTTAAGTTATGGCATTAAACAACAATCAAGCAATTATTTAAAAGATAATATTCTTACAACTTAGTATTATCACTTGCCTTAAAGTATTTTTCACGTCTACTACATTTTGTTTACAATTATAAAGTCAATGCGTGTTCTGTAATACATTATCAAGGCATATCAATGTGATCTTACATCTTAGATAATACTGAAAACAATACCTTTAATTTTGTGGATATCAAATGTCGTTTCCCTAGCTTGATTTATAGACCGTTATATGATTTGGCAATCTTTTGAGGTCGAGTGTACCTGAATATTATTCCAGAATCACGTCGTTTTGGTATCAAGGGTTTTGTCACTGGGTAGATACCTCTTCTTAAGTATTCTTAGTACCGGAGTGTATCATCCGTCCAGAAGTCAGTGTTTCACCACTGAAATGGTTTATTAGATTTATTTATTATTGAAATGTACTTGTCATAAATAAGTAATTGATTAAAACTAGGGTTAATCTCCCTAGGTGACCTTACCCGATTTTAGTTTCCTTCTTAGACCCTTCAGCTTACTTTCACTTATTTGGCGTTCCAATCGTTTGACCTATTACATTGAATGTACCTATATTGTGATTCCAGACAAACGTGGGGTGCACTTCAATAAACTTTAAAAAAAAAAAAAAAAAAAAAAAANNNNAAAACCGAAAGGGCAATCAAAAATGGACAATCCAGAGAAATTAACAACATATGGTACACAAGACGAAAAAACAAAGAAGGCAAAAACACAATACATTATGAGTTGGACACCAATATGCGCAAGCAAATGCAAATAACATAGCAAAAAGACATGAACCCTCCTACAAACAACTGGAGGTAAAGACGAAACAAACGTCGTTTCTATATGAAAATCCTAACGGACATATCTCAACATGGAACTAGGAACGTATAGAGGAACATAAAAAAGTAGATATCAAAGTTAGTGCGCACGACGCATTTCTGGAATAATCTTCATCATGTACTCTAAATATAATAATTGAAAAGATAAATAATTAAAAAGGGTTGGTTGCAATAAATCCAAAGTACCTAAACAGGATAGCTAGGATCAGCAAAGGTCACCTATGTCTGAGGAAAGATAACCTTAGTTTTGATACTACTTACATTATTTAGGAACTGTGCATTTTAATAATGAAATATATCTAATATACCATGTCAGGGCCGAAGCACTGACTACTGGCCAGGTGATATCCACGGGGACTAATAATCCACCAGCAGAAGTATCGACCCTGTGATAGTGACACTGACTACTGGGCGTATGATATCCTCGGGGACTAATAGTCCACCAGCAGAAGTATAGACCCTGTGATAGTAACACTGACTACTGGGCGGATGATATCCACGGGGACTAATAGTCCACCAGCAGAGGTATCGACCCTGTGATAGTAACACTGACTGCTGGGCGGATGATATCTTTGGGGACTAATAGTCCACCAGCAGAGGTATCGACCCTGTGATAGTATCACTGACTGCTGGGCGGATGATATCTTCGGGGACTAATAGTCCAGCCGCAGAAGTATCGACCCTGTGATAGTAACACTGACTGCTGGGCGGATGATGTCCTCGGGGACTAATAGTCCACCAGCAGAAGTATCGATCCTATGATAGTAACACTGACTACTGGGCGGATGATATCCACAGGGACTAATAGTCCACCAGCAGAAGTATCGACCCTGTCATAGTAACACTGACTACTGGGCGGATGATATCCTCGGGGATTAATAGTCCACCAGCAGAAGTATCGACCCTGTGATAGTAACACTGACTGCTGGGCGGATGATATCCACGGGGACTAATAGTCCACCAGCAGAGGTATCGACCCTGTGATAGTAACACTGACTGTTGGGCGGATGATATCTTCGGAGACTAATAGTCCAGCCGCAGAAGTATCGACCCTGTGATAGTAACACTGACTGCTGGGCGAATGATGTCCTCGGGGACTAATAGTCCACCAGCAGAAGTATCGACCCTATGATAGTAACACTTACTACTGGGCGGATGATATCCACGGGGACTAATAGTCCACCAGCAGAAGTATCGACCCTGTGATAGTAACTCTGACTACTGGGCGGATGATATCCTCGGGGACTAATAGTCCACCAGCAGAAGTATCGACCCAGCTATAGAAATAAAAACGTAGATATCTAATTTAGTGCGCACGATGCGTTTCTCGAATAAACCTTCATCATGTACGGTCACATTCGAATAATTGGAAACCCAAATAATTTAACTTGATTGGGAGCAATAAAACAAAAGGGTCTAAAACAGGATAACTAATTCGGCCAAATCATATTCCCATTATCAGCAAACTTTATCAGTATAACCAGATTACAAAAACCCAAATTGTCAGTTATATTATTGACGACGTCATGTGATGGTCATTTGCAGCGTTCATGTCTCAACTGCTTGCATGTGTCCGACATCAATTGATGGAACTCTCTTGTTTTCAATGATTTTGGGAATGCATGACAGGTTTCATATATGGGACGGGAGTTGATATTTTTTCTCGAATGCATATGTTGTTAGAATTGACATTTTCCTTTTTCCAAGATAGTTCAAATTTCTATTTATTAGTTAAATATTTATTTGTTTACAATTTTTTAAGCATAACCTATTTCCTATGTATTTATATGGGCCGTTGTGGTCGTGTGGTAGTAGGAATTACACCAGTATCTTTCACCGCTTATGTTGTAAGCTTGATTCCCGTTCATGGTGATCGCATAATCCATACTACCTTGTGTTATAAACAGTGTCATTGACATGTAGCAGGTTGGTGGTTTTATTGAGGTTTCCTACAGTTGCGTACAGATAGCGAAAGCTGGTATTGACAATTAGATTGTGATTCAAAGTTGACGATTGTTTCATTATTAAGTCATACGATGGCCATGTATACTAGCGAATATTTAGATAATGGTTGAGACCATCTGCTCGTTCTAATAGAATTATTAGTATGCATAAGACAATTTCTGTGTCACGAAGATTAAAAATAGTGTGTATAATGTTCAATATTATAGCGTTTTTTGTGATAACGCTGTTTGCCTGGTTATATGTTAGTGTTGGCATTTTGTTGACAATGGAGGGAACTTGCATGGCGGCATCATTTCTCTCAGAGGGGAGGTTTGGGCTCACATAACTAGTTTAACACCACCAATTGTTATTGAGAGGTCATGTATTAGTATGTTAGGGGTATCAATTTTACCCTTTTCTATGATTTGATATTTGATTTTGGAATTGGTTCGACAGTGTGATATTTTTTCTCAGTTTATTTACATTTTATTACTACACAAATAAAGCTGACCACAATGATATAGCTGGAATATTGTTGAAAGAGTTAACGTTAAACACATAATACCCATTACACTTTCTATATTTAATATGGAGTAGCCACTGCCTAGATGCGAGCACAGCATTTCTGTCTGGCCAGTGTGTATATGTTTTAGTTAGATACGATAACGTAACCCTCATGTCCTCTAACAAGTGCTCCCTTGAGGGTTACGATTCGGTCCAATTTAAAGTAATGGAGCAAATTAAAATGTTCGTTCCGTGAATATTTAAACTTTCTTTTTGCATATGTGTTCATTACTTACTATTCCCTACAATTTGTATGTAATGGTGATACAAAATAAGTGTTACAATCCCTGTTTCTATCTTCAAGACCGGTTTCGTGTTTGAAAATTGTTACTTGTACGCCATAACACCTTACGTAGACTCTCGCAATGGGCAGAGTCTATCCATATATGCCAAATATGGAAAACTGTTACTACGATAAAGTCGATTTTCCTATAAAATTTATCCAAATAAGTAATGGTGATACGAAATAAGTGTTACAATGCCTGTTTCTACCTTCAAGATCGATTTCGTATTCGAAAATTGTTTCTTATCCGCCATGACACCTTTTACGTAGACGCTCGAGTAACTTGTAATGGGCGGGGCTTATCCATACATCTGAATGCCAAATATGGAAACTTTTACTCCGATGTATACGACAATCAATCCAAATAAGGATATCTCCAAAACGAGGCAAGTGCACGTGAAATAGCAACTTGTAAACAAAATGTCGGACAGAAAGAAGATTTCATGCATTCAAATTTTCAGATGGATATAAGTCTGTCATTGATTGATGCAGCGTTTACTGAAAACCACAAGCTTTACCTAAATATATTTATCTTTCACCCCGTTAATTTTTCCAACCTCTTACAAAGGAATTAGGACAAAAAACCGCCCGGTGTGAATCACTCCGGGCGCTGCTCCATTACGTTGAATGGGACCGAATCGTAACTCTCACAAGCACAAGCGGACTGAAGGACACGGCTACGTTATCGTATCTAATATTTGAATATCACAAAATATCAACTCCAGTTATTTAATTTCAATGAAATAACAAAGGCAATAACAAAAGAGCCTCAAATTAAATCGGATTTGTTTCCTCATTCATAGCTGGTTTCATACCTTTCCTTTGTCATGTTTACTATGAATAACACGACGGGTGTAGACATTGCTTACTCAAAAAGAGCACCTTGATGAAACCAGTGTCTCTTTGAGGTCTATATAGTGTATTTGTTTAATATGCCTTTCCATGTGGTTTTTGTTGTGCTCTTTTTTACCTAGACCTTGTCTGCATTTCTTAATATAGGACTTCTAGTGTTTATTCCTCGGTTTTCGCGCCCTGCCTTTTCTAAATGTAAGCATTTTAGATTATTTTAAAGATATGAAAACACCGAAACTTGGTATAAATTTAATTATTTGTTATCACTCAATATTACATCTTCATATAGATATAAAAATATACAGATTTAAGGTTAAAATTGTTGTTGTTGGTATGTTTACTATCATGTTAAACTTTAAAGGTTAGGTTACAATAAAGTATTGTTGTTGGTATGTCAGCTACATGTATAATGTAAAGCTTTAGTAACAAGTTGTTCCTTTACACTTAAATAAGGTATAGTGTTTAAAAATTAGGCAAGACTAACTTTAATATGAAACAATTTTGAACTTAATGATACTGATTTTTGAAAAGCGAGATAAAAGTTGGCATGTCAACTATCATGTAAAGATTTAAAAGTTAGGTTACAATAAAGTATGTTATGCAGTGTAATGTATACATCAATTTAAGATTTTGGTCAGAGGGTTTACACCAAATATGAACATAATGAAGACTTGATTTTGTTCAGAGGAATATTACACTGATATATGAATATGATGAAGACTTAGGTATTATATGTGGAATATAAAATGTACAGAAAAAAATTAATATGCTATACATATAGATGACATAAAATTACATTCGACAACCGTAATTGATTTAAATACAATTTACTGATTTAACCAAATTTCTTATATCAATAATAGTCAATAATTACCATATTCAATTAACAATAAGTCAACAATTTTCATATTCTGTTAGCGGAAAACATAAAAATATCTGAAATTTTATTATTTGTTAAACATTTATTAATCAAGCAAGTTGTGGTTTAACTCAGTAATCGACACCAAAACAACTCATGTTTAGACCCAAACCGTGGGACGGGTTAATCACTATATACTGGTATACAGATATGCATTTTTTCGGGGCTGTATTTAGCTCACCTGACCAAAGGCTAGTGTGAGTTTTTGTCATCATTTGGCGTCCGTCATATGTTTGTTAGCACATTTTCATCTTCTTGAGAACTACTGAAAAGAATTTGACCAAAGGTAGTCGATTTCTTCTCTATGCGGTCCTGTACAATTGTTGCTACTTTTTAGGCGATTTCACTTTGTCAAAATAAACACGTAGGTTTCCATGCGATATCTATTGAATATATTGGTTAACAATGATATAACAAAGAAAGGAAAGAAAAACAAAAGGCGCAATCTAAGGACATTATGCAAACCCAGGAAACAACTAAACAACAAACAACAAAAAGACACAAAACAGAAAATACATAAAGTACAAACAAATGTGAGTGAGACGAACTCTCGATCGAATGAAAGTGAACCCATGTGCTCCGGAAGAGTAAGCAGTTGCTTCCTGTTGCAACACACCCGTCGTGTCGGTCGCTGTCGGTCCGGTGGTAGTCATGTCTGGTAATGGGAAAGAATCCCCAACAACTCTACAACAAACCCAAATCAGTACCCATCTGAGAGACAGATATCTCGTACCTATCTACAAGTACATGATGTCTTCCGTAGAATTATTTGAGTGAAGACAACAACCTAGGAGCAACATAACCCTGCTTTTGCAACTTCCGAGTTAACCGACTGGCCCGATCAAGTAAAACATCATGGTATTCACCGCGTGCTCTGGAGTAACATGAACTGAGAGACGTAAACTCCATACGTCGGCGGAGATGGAATGTTGCTACTCAGAAAGGGAAAGTTGACAATTGGGAAGTTGAAGTCATCACGTTTGTCATAGAGTTCAGTGTTTAGTTTCCCCTTTGTGTCAATTTCGAGATGCAAGTCCAAATATGACGCAGACCGTTAGTGACCGACCATTTATCTTGAAGAGGGGGGAGTGGGGCTTGGTTTTTTGTTCGGAGTTAGAATTTTTTTTTTTAACTTTATTTGGGCAACCCGACAGATTATTTTTTCTAAATGTAACATTTTATAATGTGAAAAACTGTCTCAGATCAAGTNAAACATCATGGTATTCACCGCATGCTCTGGAGTAACATATGAGACGTAATTTCCATACGCCGGCGTAGATGGAATGTTGCTACTGAGGAAGGGAAAGTTGACTATTGAAAGTTTAAGTCATCACCATGCCCCCTCCCCCTTTAGGTTAAATGGTCGGTCCCATAATTGTATCGGTTGTATCTTTAATTTCAAGCTCAAATAGAGGAAGAGAAAAGAAAAAGAAAACGGAAACGTGACCAGAGCGTCCCATGACTGTTTTCGCAAGCCCTTCCCCTTTTTTCTTCCCATATCACAGACACACACACGCGCGCATACACTTTCCAGAATAACCATAGGATTTGTGTGTTAAAAAATCGAATTCCTTTGTGAACTCTTTTTTGTCGGAGTTATCGCTCTTTTACCCGATTTCCTAATCATATTTAGGTACGACGCCAATGCGTTTCCCCGAATGGGACCCATTATCCAACAACCAATGACCAGAGTTCGCATGACCTCGTTGGTCACTTTAAATTGTTGGCACTGGCACATTGGCGGAAAATAGTGCAAATTGATGTTTATTATGATTTTCAAAGTTTTTTTTTCACACCCCTCCCAGAGGGTGTGCGGGGGTAGAATAGGCACCAGGTTTCTCCGCCCTAGAGGCACTAGTCCTCTAAAAGGGGTCAACCTCGCGGAAACTCAGGGGTATATAAATGGGACCGAGAGTTTCTTCGGCTTGAAGGGGCGTCCGTCGGTTGTGCGGGATGTATAAATTCACAACCAACCCGTCCTTCGGATGAGACGTAAATAAAACCGAGGTCCCGTTTTGAGAGATTGCCACCCTCTTCGCACGTTAAATAACCCAGTATACCGGCTCAGTATGAGCACTATGCTATGATGAGTGGTCCATAAGAGACCTGTTGCACTGGCTAAATTATCCATCCCTACCCATCACCTTTCCTGGTTTCGAGTCCCGTGTCGTTTAACTTTTTTAAATGTTCTCGTCCTGAATATAGCTGAAAAAGTGATCGCTGGACATTAAACACCAATCAATCAATCAATCAATCAATAAATCAATCAATCAATCAATCAATCAATCAATCAATCAATCAATCAATCAATCAATCAATCAATCAATCAATCAATCAAAGTTTTTTCAATGAACATGAATATAAATATGCTGTGAATGTTATGAGGAATTCGATACATGTATGTTTTGAGGAATAATATAAGTGCCGGAATAACTTTGTTTTTGAAACTTGTTTCCCAGACTTTTCTATGATTCCGTTCTTGTTTCATAAAAAGCATGTATTATTCACGAGTTCAAGTTAGGGATTGCATTATTTCTGAAATATCCGGATTAAATATATGCCAAGGGGATGAATGATTGATAGAAAACGAAGAAGCCGTCAAGGTAAGTTTTTGTTTGTTTGCTCTCTGACATTCGATATCAATATTTATAATTATCAAATAAGGTTATATGTTTGTATATTTTGCATGTTTACTAAAGCATTTGAACACCAATATTGCATTTATGTTGTGACATTTTGACCACCTCTTGCTCTGCTATTTGAAACAAAATTTAGAAGTTCTTTTGGATTGAATGTTACCTTGATCGTGTTAAATTAGTCTAGATATTGCTTGTCATACTCATATGATGCCTAACGTTATATAATGTATAGAACTGTTTTGCTGAAGTATTTTTGACAGATTTTAGAGCATCAAGTGTTGTAGTGACGTGCTGGGAAATACATCTTCGGGGATGTGAAATAGTCCCTCCGACTTGTTTAAAATACAATACAATTATATCCATTATAATGCAATACTCAACATAAAAATGTATTATTGCATATCCCGAGGAAATTCCGCGAAATGTTGTTGACGACTTTGGTCTATGAATAACATGACGTCATGACTTTGATAGCGAAATGTCATTCTGATTAATTTAACAATGTAAGCACCTTTTATTGTCTTTTGTTACTTAAATCAGATCTTTAGAAGTTCATGATATCATTTTAGTTTTAAAATTATTTATTGGAGACCTTTTCTTTTATTTTTGGTATTCTCACCGTGACACGCCAACTTTTATCAACTTCCGGACGAAAGGATTTAAATCTTATCATTAGGCAGACCCAACTGTGTGTTGCATGCTCATGTTGCTGTAGAACTCTCTGTGGTCGCTATTAAATATTCTTTATTCTAACTTGTTTACGAATTTTATATTCGCTATGTTTAAATATTTCTAATTTCTTAATGGTTTATAAAACTCATTTCTTAAGAATTAAGCTATGTTGATATACATTTTATTTGTATTATTGGAATAGTTTTATGTGTAATTGTTACTGGTATACACACATTCATGGGCATCCACTATTCCATGTGTATATGGGTAATAATTGTTTATGTCGTTCAAAGAAGTAAACTTCATAACTTGGTAAGACTTGTGTCTGATCCTTTTTGTCTCTATGAACGAATAAAATTGTTATAAACTAAATATTTTCCTTTTAAGATTTGCATTGTATATTATGTTTTACCAACATGTACTTCATGTAAGATTTATTGAAACATTTCACTCACTAAGTTCCACGATGATGCCTGCTCCCGATCTAAAATAGGTTAGGATTATGGTGTTTAACGCCACTTTTAACAATATTTCAGCTTTCTCGTGGCGGTTAGTTTTATTGGTAGAGGAAACCGGAGTGCCAGGAAAAAACCACTGACATGCCGCAAGCCACTGACAAACTTTATCATATAATGTTGTATTAAGTACACTTCACCTGAACCGGATTCGACCACATACTTTGGTTGGTGATATGTACTGATTATATAGGTAGTTATAAATCCAACTAGTATACGATCACCACCACGACGGTCCCTCTAAAATGGGCAGTTTTCCAAAAAAAAACCAACAACATATATTTTATACTATGTATTACTGGTAATATATTGACTATTGTTATTATATAATTGTATTGTAGAAAGAAAAACGTTAATGAAAAAACATCTTCAAAGATTTATCACAAAAATTGAGTATTGCTACACATATTTCTACATTTACTGAACATGTTGCTGAAAAATCCGTCATAATTGATCGAATGCATACACATTGTACATGGTATTAGTTAGGATTATTTATGTCTGTGTAATCAGAGCCCTACATCACTTCGTCAGTTCGACTTAAGCCAGTGTAGTTTAGTTGATACAGATTGATACTGCTTACCTTCCTGAGCACCTGAGTTCACTTCCGGATTTTTGTGGGGTTTGTGTTGTTCAGTCTTTATTATGTTGTGTAGTGTTTAGTGGAAATATTTGTCATTTTTCTTATGATTTGTATTGGCTGTCCTTCGTTTTCCGGCTGCTGATCTTCCTTTTGCCATCTTCAAACCTTTCTTTATGTTATTTTGCTTGTTATCGACTTACACCAAGTTGGTGTGGGGATTATTTCTAGGTTCCTGCACCAACGAAAGGTGACCCGTATTATATAACTGAAATATATAATGCTTAATGTGACGTCAATCACCTACAACCATTCTATAATGCAAAACTCCAAACAACAGAAAGTTAGAAGAAATTGTCGTTCGAAAAATGTAAAGGCGAGCTAGTATTGTCGGAGCAATGGTACATAAACACGTCATACTGATATTGATATGCATTTCAAATCACATGTCTCCTTTTCATGACATTGTTGAATCCCATTATTTAAATATTCACATAATCGCACACGTTATCGGACTTTTTAGTGTGTGTAGTATTTAATAATTAGGAATATCTCCCGATGTGTGCCGAAGGACCAAGTATTTGTACCGACGTTCACAGTATCCTCTATGAGTTTATCATCTACTGTTGTATCTACTGATCTACATTAACATACTCTGCTGTCTTTTTGTTTTGTAGGGAGTAACCATTTTCTTCTATAACCTCGCTCTTCTTTAGCGGAGAATACAGATTAGAAGACTCTTCCCTCTTTTTAGACTTGTCATCTTTTTCAGTTAGCGATATTTCACTGTCAAGCGAATTAGAAGATTCGAAAATTTTAGATATTAAATTTGATTCGATTTGTTTAACAATTATTTCTCCTAAGAAATCTTTATCACATTCCATCTTAGCTTCCGGTTGCGTTCCTG
>MJUT01023649.1:266454-287558 GCA_002080005.1 Gigantidas platifrons
ATAAGAATGCAATACGCTTTTCGCTATGAAAATACATACTATATACTTGCATTGCCTGGGTAGTCCTGTGAAAATAAATAAAATAAGTTTTTTTTTGCATGTTTTACATCGTCGGAAACCCGAGGGTGAATTGTGATAAATAAGATTTTCTATTAATTAGTCAATTAGGACTTTACATGTCTTTGTGGATATGTCAGTAGAAATTTCGAATTTGCTGTTGGTCGTCTGGTGTTCTGTTAGAAAAACAAACGTGTATTGCTCTTGTGCAACACTATAAACAACCTTTATCGATACAGTGCTCACGGAATCTTTGTAGTTTACATAATAAAGTCATACAACATGTATATCGTGTTATTATTGAATCTGCTTGTTGTTTAAACAATATGTATTTATACGAAAGAAGGTGGATGTAAATGAACATAAGAACTATCCAAAATTACAAAGATACTTATCGAAGTAAAGGAATGGCCCTTTCGTTGCTGTTCTACATTTCACAGTCACAATAGGATCTTCAGTAATAAGATAGATAAATATAATTGGGGGTTGTTAATAAGTGATATTTGTATTTCATAATTATACAAAACATGTATGAGAACTTACAAACTATACTGTGACATGTAAATTCAGTTCAACTTCAGGTCTACTCATATCCCGGATGTGAACACTCATGAGAATTATATTATCCCGGATGTGAACACATATGATTATTATATTATCCCGGCTGTGAACACACATGAATATTATATTATCCCGGATGTGAACACACATGAGTATTATATTATCCCGGATGTGGACACACTTGAGTATTATACTATCCCGGATGTGAACACACAGGAGTATTATATTATCCCTGATGTGAACATACAGGGGCATTATATTACCCAGGATGTGAACACACATGAATATTACATTATCATCCAATAGAAATTAATTGTAAATATATATCACGTTGTTTCACTAATAGCTAGATTTGTTTTCAATACAAATACGCTTTAGATAAAACCGAAGGGATAATCAAGAATGAACAATGCATAGATACAGGCAACACTGGGCAAACAAGACACAAGATTACGACAATCAAAAACATAACACAGAAATTAAAAGCAATGCATATACCCTTTGCCAAATATGGTGATCTATTTATTTACATCGAAATGTACCTGGATACTGCTGTAAGTCACAAGTTACTCACACATCAGTAAATTATGCGATATCAGACTTCAAAATGCACTGACACTTGATTAAGAATGAACCTACAAGGAAACGTCTACATCCAGACTGTTGCTTCAGTGAGCTAGCACTTTAAAGATCCAATTGTGCATGTCGGAAAAGTTATCATCATTATTTCATTAAATGTAACTTGCTCTAGTAATGATATATCTGACAAATAGCTCATTTGGTGTTAAACAACAATAATTCAATGTTTTTGTTTAAAAAAGGATAGTCCCTCAACTCGAAGATAACTCAGCGCCATTGGACCGATTCCGTTCGTTCATCAAACCTGGCCCGAATTACGATAACTTCTATTGTAACTACTTTCTGAAATCATCTTTGCAGGAGGTATTATAATAATTTCAAAATGGACGCGTCCCAAAGAATATAGCTTGAAATTGTTTTATTTTTTATTTTCCCTTTGATTTCCTAACCCAATGCATATTATGCCTATGCAATATGATGTTAAATATGTATTATTGAATGTATGTCAGGGATAGGAACTTATTTGCATTGTGCAATGTTTCATTGATTAAATTGCCATTTTCGGCGAAGAAATGTTAGGTGTAGACAACTATCATATTCTTTCCTACAGCCGAGGTTTAGAAGGGGTAACCGATCTACCGAAGGTATACCGATTGCTGGAAAATATCTTACTCTACATTCGTCTTACATGTTTTAATTTCTTCTGTATTGCTTTGTCGACAATTGTTTGTCTTCTGTTCTATTATCTGTTCTTCACTTCCAATGCTGATTATTCTTTTGGTATCGTCAATCTTTTCACAGTATAACTTCTCCCACAGGCATAGGCGACATTGGCCGATTTTGGCTATCCTGTGTAGGCCATTGGTTGTATTGTTCCCAAAAGTTTAAATTGTTTGGTTTTTCAATCTTTTGACTTTGAGCTTACCTGATGAAGGTTATTCCAGAAACGCGTCGTGCGCATTAAATTTGATATCTACGTTTTTATTATTACACTTACCCCTATAGACATCTTCTATGTACAAAATGTGCTTGTCGAGGTCTAATCCACAGGAACACTCGTAAGAGACATTCAAGTCTTTAACATTTAGATTTAATATGGTAAGTATGAATCCATTTTTTTTTCAATTGACGTGCTGTATTTTCCTTGATTAGTTGAGATTCCACTATTTAACATTAAAACAATATCATCCGGTCCACCATACCATCTCTTTGTTTCATATGCAAAGCAGTTATCCGCTTTACAAAATAATGTCAAATCTTGTCCTAATTTTGGTGATGTATCACGCACTGTCCATTTAACTATAATAATAATTGTAAAACATAATATATTAAAATCTTGAAAATTTACGCGTAGAGGTAAAAATATATTTGCGAAAATTCGTTTTGCGCGAAAAATGTTGTCACATAGTTTTAATTATTTTGTTATTATTAGTGTTTTTCATTTTATCAACTTACATATCTTAAAATAGTTAGATTGATTTCGGACTTTTTTCGGAAATTTTATATTCTTAAATTCATTCAGAGCGATTGTTGTAAAATCTTGACATTTAGGACTTTAAATGTTTATTTTAAATAAGAATGCAATACGCTTTTTGTTATGAAAATACAGACTATATACTTGCATGGCCTGGGGAGTCCTGTGAATATGAATAAAATAAATTTGTTTTACATGTTTTAGTACTCCGATGATATTATCCGCCCAGTAGTCAGTGCTTCCGAACAGCCATGGTTTATTAGATATATTTATTACTGAAATTCACATTTCCTAAATAATATAAATATCAATAAAGCTAAGATTCTCCTCCCTCAGGCATAGGTGACCTTAGGAAATTTTGACTATCCTGATTATGTCTTTTTTGTTGTATTGCTCCCAAAACTTTAAATTATTTGGCTTTCCAATCTTTCAGGTTTGAGCGTCTCTGATGAATGTTATTCCAGACAAGCGTCGTGTGCGCTAAATTTGATATCAACGTTTTCATAAGTGATATTCGTGTTTTTCATGTTATCAACTTACATATCTTAAAGTAGTTAGTTTATGTCTTATGTTTTATTTTTTTTTAAATTTATATGTATTTAAGTTTAATATTGTCCTACACTATATCCATAATCATATGGTGTATCACGCTTAACAGTAACAGGATGGGTGGCACTAGTACAGGAACTGCTAAGCCTTCCAGAACACATGAGTTCATCCCCCATCTTTAGTTCTCTGTTTAATGGTTTGTAGATCATTGTTTGTCTTTTGATCTTTTTCTTTTGGTCATTGTATTGTCTGTCTTATTCGATTGATGGCTTCTGATTACCCCTTTGATATCTTCAAACTTTTCTTTTGGTGTGTGATATACAACATATAAACTTAAAACATGAAAGTTAGCCTTCACCTGATTTATTTCATCAATATATTTTAAGTTCACATTTCTTAAAAAAAATTATGGAAGCAGATATATGTCTTCTCATTTTGACTTAAAGGTATTATTCCTGGACGACCAAGGTGCATTGTTAACAGGCAATGATGAATAAATGTATATGATTGTTAAAATAAAAGGTATTATTCCACTCTACCTTCTTTTAAGGAAACCCGTGTCAGCATACATGTAATTATTAACAGATACATCAACACCTCTGATATCATCTTTCCTTTTATTTTTGTTAAGATTTACTGATATACTTCTGCAAAAAATATATTTTTGTTTTATGATGGGTGCATTTTCACAAAAAAGTACTCAAGCAATGCGATGTTGCTCCTAGTTGCTCTATGTTGAATTCATCGCTACAAAATGATTTGGTCGTCATCACCATCTGGTTGACCATTTCGAAATATCCATATCTCAAATGACGATGGATCTTTTACCTTTTACATAGATGTTTTCTTTCCTCTATCACTGTCAAGACATTTACCAGACTTGACTGTATATATGAGTAACACGGCGACTGACTTTTAAGAAGTAAGAAGTATGAATTGTTTTCCCTTCGCGAGCACCTGCACTTAACACCGACTTTTGGTTGGGTCCTTGTTGATCATCATTTTAGTTTTTTTTGTGTTCTATCATGTATCTTTACGTTCCGAGTTACGTGTGTTGTGAATACTATTTCCGCATAAATACAATGTTTATAAAAATCTAATTGTCGTCTTCAAGCCCTGATGATTAAAACGGTATAGAAATAAGGAGCCGAAATGTCAGATTGTAAGTGTTTTAATACTTTTAAAGAAAACAACATGAACATGCGAATGAACCTTTGATACATGACTTAAGATATTGTGATGGAACACCAGTAAAGATGTTACCGTGTATCCTTTGTAACAGTAGAAAAAGATTAAAAGCGAAGTATCTTGTCATGTTTTAAATAGGTCGTCCGTGCATTTTCTGAAACAAAAAAAGATAAAATACTAATATAATAGCAATGAAGTTTATGAAAAGAAAGTTTAAACAGTGATGGCCAACAATACTATCAATATCAACAAAACGGACAATCGCCTCTCACATAAAACCACTGAACACAAAATAACACGACGTCTGACGATGGAAATCCTGGTCCGGATTTTGGAAGGGCACAACAATGTGACAAGGTTAATAATTGGAACTCCAACGACAACAAAACATGGCACTTATACTGAACATTAGGTTTGTTTTGCTTTGTTTCGCAAATTTTCATCAATATAATAATTAATGCCTTTCTGCTTAATTAATATATCATCAGCTTACTACAATGCTTTTTATATAATACGATTTAATTTGTTTATTTTAATACGTGTACATTATATCAATGCAGTAGTCGTGACCTAAATTTTCTGGTTGAGTAACTACTAATGGAAACCATAACAATGATCCATTTTGATTTGCAAGCAACATTCAATACGAAGACAAAGGTGCAGTGCCAGATTTTGGACAAATGAGGCCCTGTGCTAGATAAGTTATGAGGCCCCTTACTTGGGCCCTGAATGAAGTAGACCCGGTAGCCCTATGTATGCAGTCAGATATACATGCTCAGGAAATATAGGAGTAGCTACAATATTACGTTATATTAGGTCAGACATGTACACTGCGTCTGCTTCAAACTATTATATATTACCCAAAGCCTCAACCCTCCCAACACTGTCTTACAAAGGTCACATAATGAAAGAGTTATGCTTGATTAAAAAGAAAACAGACAGGGCAGGCATTGCGGTTAACATCATGTAATTAAGCTAAACATCATTGAACTTCTCAACCTTTTTCCCCATGGACCACTTTTACTCTTTTTGGTGGACCCCAATAACCATTTGATGAAAAAGCTTATTCTATTTTTTACTAATTAATAAATTAGGAATTGTATTATAGAAATAGTAAATGTGTATGCTTTATTAGAAGTAAAACTAATTTCATGAAAATAAACCTGTATTTAACAACAAACTTACATGGATCATTTATGTACACTAGTAAAATAACTCATAATAAACCATTTTAAAATACAGTAAAAATAACATGAGTTTCAGAATTTATTTTTTTCTTAACCATCCGCCATATTGCTGGCAACATAATGACTAGTATTGAGACTGAGAATACATGAAACAAAATACCAAGATAGTATCGCTATAAGTAACATTGCCCGTAATCTTGAGCGCGAGTGAGAGCGTGTTTGCAAGGACAGAGTGTATGTATACAGTGGTGTTTGGTGCTCGCAGGAGGGAGGGAGTCCCTGTGGCCTCAGTATGCGTTATTAACAATATGGCAGTTTGTTATGCCAGTGTCAATTAAATCTGAAAGGAGAAAGTACACAGTTGTTAATTTGTAGAACCCTAAATATCAGCAAGGACGAATAGCTTTAATATGGATAACACAAAATTTAGATAACGCCATCATAAATAAACTGTTATTCAGAAAAAAGTTATATGCTGTGTATATATGCATATATATAATACCAGTGGTGGTGTTTCAAATATATTTTACCAGAGTTGTGCACAGATAGATAATAATCAACAGGTATATGCTGTACAGATTCAGGTGCCAAAATGTACAAGTATCTTAAAGGCCGGTTCACACGAGTGTCAAAAGCTGAGGCCAGTTCATCTTGATCGATGTACGGGTGAGCACACAGACCTCAGTCCCAAGGCAACTCACCTTACATAATGCATGTATATTGTCCTCCATTTGGGCAAGATCTTGCTTTTGGATAGGTGTGTCCACATCCTACCAAACATTTTCACATCCATTATTCTTATTTACACTTTATTGTATTATTATCATTATTACGATTTTTTACTTTTATACTTTTCAAAGGTTGCATACATCAGATAATGACCAGATTACTTATTTAGGTTGCACATTTGTATATGTTTAATAAGTATAATTAACCATTATTCGCGTCGTGTGTCTGTTTCTATATTTATTTATTCCCCTGCGTGTAATTAGCATTAGATTGAAGCTTCTCTACATATGCAGGGACTTGAAGAATAAAGTTCTTCAAGTCAATTTCTATCAATAACTATTTTAAGCAACATTGTTATTTTGTACTGCTCCAGTATCTATGCTAATACATTCTTCTATAAGTGTCCAAATTGAACAGAACACCGTCAAATTTAAAATTGCACTACCTAAGCATGAATCCATCATACAAAATTTTTTGCCAAGAACCAGAGGCCCCCAATCATTTGGTTTCCATGCCAGTGAGCCACTGTCATGACTGCCTACTTTGTGGCACACTCACATAGACTATCAATTCTATCATTATGTCTGGAATCGCTCCGAAACAGGACGCCTTCAAATTTTGAATTGTACCACATAAGCAAACATCCATCGTCAAATCGTCCTGGCCATCGAGGTCCCGTGCTTAAGCATACCTAAGCACAATGGTAAATCCGGCACTGCATAGATTGACGCGTGACAAATCTTTAATCAGTGGGGTTTGTTTTACTCGATCTTTAGTTTTATATGTATGTTTTGTAGATCGGTGTTTGTCCTTTTGTACTTTTTCTTTTGGCCATTGTGTTGTCTGTTCTTCGATATACTGATTCTGATTACCACTTTGGTATCGTCAAACTCTTCTAACTCAAATTTGGTCACAATGATACATATTTGGGGCTTACTTTTCGTTTATATACCAATCTATTACAGACTTTAATCATGATTACATATAAATATAAGTGAATGCAATTGACACTTTAGGTTACTGTGTCTAAATAACAGAGTTATGCCTATACTAATGCGTATTGCTTGATACATTTACCAAGACTAGTGAATTAGTATGAACATTAATGCAATTTCCGTAGTCATTTCAATTAATAATTTGCTCAGCTAAGCTTACAGTTCCAAATCCTATAAGGATATCCAATTTTAAGCTGAAAACTATTTAGAAAATAATACTCACCACAATACACTGGTTACCTATTAAATAATTGACCAGCTTTGTACTAATTCTTAATACATTTCAGTCATAAAGTATTAATCATATATGACATTTGGTAAACCTGGATGGAAAAAAAAATACGTGACTAAATTGTTCCTGTTTTGAAATGTCGAAAAATAGAATATGATACAATTTCTGGAAATGACAATTGAGTATACCAGGAAACTTGTGTCAAGGGCACCAATTGTTACCATTTTTTTATATTTGCGGTAAGGATATGAACTATTTAAATTATGCAAACAATTATAATACTAAGCATAAAAGGTAAATTACTACGTCAGAGTACGACAACCTATAATTGGAAAACCAGAGGATTTAGATATAAAGATTCCGCCGAGTTGGAGACCAATATAAATCTTTCCCGCGGGTGTATGAGATTTTTCCGTCTTGCCCTCTTACTGGTGTTTGATTCTTTCTCTCACTAATTTAGCATTCCGGAATTACAATCTTGACCGGAAGTTAAAAACATAAATATGAAGTTTATGAAAACACCCGATAAAAATACACAAATAAGTGTTTTTTGCATCCAACATTATTGTAAATAGAGTTTCGGTATAATAAAACAATTATTTCCTGCATTTGCGGTGAACATTATAATTGATATAATCGATTTTATTGATAAAATGACATTTTACGAAACGTAACATTTTTACGGGAAAAGTAGCTTGAAATTCTTATCTCACCCACTGGTTGAGAAAAGGCTATCTGACACGGCTAAAAATAGGAACTGTGCTGTCTCATTAGTTAGAAAAGGGCATCCCAAACAATCTTCAAACCTACAGCCAAATAAGGCAGCTAAGAGTATGTATGCCTGTGTGGTTTCATTGTCAGATGTTCCTTTATTTCACAAATTCAATATATATAAATATCTAAAATAATCCCGTTAAATGTCTAGTCAACACTAAAGTAATATCCATGGTAACTAACAGTCCATCAGCAATAACATAAACGATAACGATACTTTGTCAGTAACAAACATTAAATTATTCATATACTACACGAGATACACGATGTTGTATCACCCGGTAACTCATTCTTCTTATCTAAATTCGCTCGACATCGGGTAATTTGAAAGTAGATTTATAAGCTGGACACTGAAAAGAAGAAGATACTATGTAAAAAAAATCCCCTTTGATGTTCTTGCTCCCCAAAAAAACACTGTTAAATCATCATGCTTTGTAATCTTTTGACTTTGAATGTGCCTGAAGAAAGTTATCCCAGTCACGTGTACTCCGTACAAATTTAGATTTCTACGTTTTAAGACTAAAGTTAATCTCAGATGGGGTTATTAATACCTGAAGGTAATAATAATAAAGGTAGATAACTAATTTAGTGCGCACGCAGTGTTTCTGGAATAAACTACATCATGTCATCAGGTTGGAAAGTCAACTCATTGAAATGTGGCTATCTTATAAGATTTCCCCTTTGGTATATTCAAACTTTTATTTTTGAATTTCTCTTAATGTTCAATGTATGTAACCTACACATGACTACATTAGTATGGAGATAACTGTATTGTTTTTGACGCGTCGCCAGTAAACTCAATTTGCGACCATCAAATCTCCGGGAGGAAAATTAATCCGTGCAAATTTGACACAGCCATTTTGATGAAAATCTAAGTTCATTTCATCAAAGTTACATTATGGTGACGTGAAATATTTGAATTTGCTGTGTTGAATTATTGACAAGTCATATATTTTCTATTTTCATTGAATTTTGTTGCCAAAGTATTCTCAGTGACATGATGATTGAATATCATGAATCATTGAGGTTATTCATGATTATTTAGAATACTATCAATAAATACAGTGTATTGTTGATACGTATGCTGTTTTATATGTGTTATTGTTTGTATCGTAGAATTTGACTACACAATGTCCGTACATTTTGCTTTGATAACATTACACATTTATTAAACTTGGGTGAAGGACTATCATACAGTAGTATACATTTATTTTTGGGAATATTCAAAGAGTTATTCTGAGTATTATCAGGATGTCAAATTTACACTAAAATTTTATTATTAGTGTTTCACTCAAGGGGATAGGTAGTAGGTGTAGATCTGAATAGGCACGTGTAACAGTTTAATTGCAGGTGACCCTTGCTTGAACTGTAATACAAAATACAAACACACATGTACACAACATTGGAATAACACATTGTTTTGTGCAAATTTGGGTGTGATACAAAGCAGCTATGCTGTCAATCTGCTACAAATTATAATCACCCAGGTGTACACAAGCATATAAAAAGGGGAGTGAAGATATTAAATTGAAATAATACTATTGTGTAGTTCGCGATGTTAATTTAAAACAAAATAAGTTAAAATATATACAGAAAAAAATTAAGAAAAGAAAACGCGACCGTTATCTGAATCGCTATGGACATCCATAACGATTACAGTAATGAGTATTAAATAATAGTCGTTACTGAATAATTACTTGTCTTAGTTACTGTGCAGGTGCCCCCTGTCTAACTGGGACATTAAATTTGAAAAGTTAAAGTTCAATTTTGAAAACTGAGAACAAAAGATAAAGAAATTTAATTTAAATTCAAGAAATAAAAAATCATTTTGATATAGAACAAGTTAGAATTCAGAAAACAACATGGCAACCATTAATATTAATAAAGCTACACATGAAGAGTAAATGACAATCCGATATATGGGGGAGAGAAGAACTACATCAATAATAAATGAGAGACAAATCCAAGGTCAGTTCGTGCTAGAAACATTGAAACAAATCCAAGGTATCCCAGTTCACATATGGGATTCATTGGTATCATCGGGAAGAATTACATTTGAAACTCCAGAAGAAGAAGAAAAAGGGGAAGAACTTTTGAAAAAAAAATGTTGGAGAAATTTAAGACAGAAAATGTAATTGTCAAACAAGCAGATGTAGCTAAGACAATGGAAATCAAGAAAACGAAAACTGATTTTGACACCCAAGTCGAAAATTTAGAAACCGAATAAAGGACAAAATGAATTGCTAGCCACAAAATTACAAGAAAGGGAAACTTATATTGGAATGTTGCCAAACAAATAGAAGCATAAGAGGGCACTCTACAGCAAACAATGAAAAATGGAATACAAAAACAAAAACAAAAACAAAAACAACTTTATGGAGAAGAAATAAAAAAAAGATAGGCACTTCAACACTGAATTAAAGGAAGAGAGACATGTTCTAATGGGAAAAATTAAAAAAACAAGCACAATTTGTCGACAATTCCACTGAACAAAATCGACTCTACAAGACACAAATTAGACCGTTTGAAATTCGAGTCCAAAACTTGATGGATAAAATTCAAGAACCAGCACATATGGTCGACAGAGCAAATGAAAAGGAGCGATTCTATGTACAAGAGAAACAAGAACAAGAAGCTAGAATTAAATCATTAGAGAGTGAAATACAACATTTTAAAACAACCAAAGTAATTGACTCCTTAGCTGCTAAAAGCATATACAGTGGTAAAGCTACAAGTGATTCAAAATCTGAGGAAGACTTGAAAAAAACAGAAACAAAACCAACAAAAAAGTTTCAATGAGGACAGAACACTGAACAAAAACAAAGTACAATACCTCATCCTCAATTTCCGAAGTTATCCACCTATGATGGCACCGGTGACTGGAGGTCATACCATCTGCAGTGTGTGCACACCGCAACACGATTTGAGTGGGATGAGCTACAGAAGCTAGACAATTTTCTATTGTGTCTTAGAGGCAAGGCGTTGAAGTATTATAGCACACGTCCAACATCTGTTCAAGGTGACGTTGATACACTTATGGACAAAATGGCTCAAAGATTCGGTACCAAAGATCTGCCACACTCTATTCGCAGACAGCTTCAAGACGCCAAGCAGACAATAGAAGCGAGCATAGAGGAATATGCGGAAAGAGTTCAAGAGATGGCTATGAATGAATATGTGGAGGCATCAGAAGACATTGTTGAAATGATGACAACATAAGCGTTCCTGAGAGGTTGCCAAGATAAACAGCTGCATTTTTAGCAATTGATAAAGATCCCAATAGAGTCGATCAAGCATTGCAGTATGTTAAAAGCGCCATACATAATATAAAAGTTTTATTAGGCCAGAAAAGAAACAGAAGTCAGAAAGGTACAATTTCAAAATGAAATAGCGTCAGACAGCGATTCAGAACCAACTGTTAGAGTCATCAATAAAAGTCAATATAAAGCAGATAGGAACAATTGATGGCGACAAAAGCTAGAAGATCGCATGGAGAGAACTGAGAAAGATGTTAATACTATGAAAGAAAACATAGGAAAGATTTTGTCTTTATTATCATCACCCAGGCGAAATGATAGATGTCGATCTATATCACCTTCAGCAGTCAGAAGCACATCTCGACGCACTGATAGGTGTTACTCGTGTGGCGAACAAGGGCATTATATCAATGAGTGTCCAAAGAAAAGAAGTCTGTCTCCACGTCCTAAGTCTTTAAACGGACAGGGACAGGAGACAGGGAGGTAGGCCGATCTCTGACCCATTCTGATCACACAGGCCGACCACCACAACAAATGGGGTCTCTCAAGTCTAGTGTCGGTAATCCTGACCTAGTTTTGAGAGACGAAACCTAATACATGTAAGCCAGAGAGCATATATGTACACAAATCAGCATCTGTCTATTCTATTTCTAGTGTCGGTATCCCTGGCCTAGCTAGGGGAGATAGCAGGAATGTTAAAGAAATAAAGGAAGTTTCATCTATAAATACGTCTACAGCAATTAATCTGACCATACCTGTTAAGATTAATAGCATCACAGTAGAAGCCATTGTTGATACTGGAGCACAGATAACTGTAATAAATGAAAAGCTAGATAAACAGCTTAAGATCCCTGAAGTACGTGGGGATGTTATGTACTTGAAAGGAATAGATGAACATAGTAAGATCAAAGCTAGGAATGGAGGGGAAGCTAGAATATTGATAGGCAAAACAGAAACAAAATGGCGACTTATAGTAGCTGAGATAACTGATCATGTTATTATTGGGTTAGACTTGCTGTACCATATACATGCAATCTTTGATCTAGCTGAGTATACTATCAAAATTTGATCAGAAAGATTGATGGCAAATTGCATCAAAGAAGTGACCGACGTTCAAGAACTCGTAAAGTTCAGTTATCAAAGATGATAGTCATTCCACCTAAGACAACTGTACAATTTTCTATTAAACTAGAGGAAGGCTCAAGTGAAGACATTTGCATACAACCTATCTCACCATCTAAAAGGGTTAGTAATGCCTCATGCTGTAGCTAAAGGCGATGAAAAAGTCCTAATTGTCATCAAAAATTAACTGATGACTTTGTTTCCATGAAGTAAGATACCATTATTGGAATCGGAACTGAAGTAGAAGAAGTTTGTTGCCCCGAAACAACCGAATTACCATTAGTCAGACAAATCAAATTAAATGATCAAGTATCTAATGAAATGACTCCTTACCTACAATATTTATCAGAAAGATCCAAGAAACATCTGAATGATGAACAAATCAAACAACTTAACCAATTACTGATCAAATTTCAAAATACCTTTTCCAAAGATGACATGGACATTTTACCAGAATTGAGAATCGAATAGATACTGGGGATACTTTACCTACAAAAGAGGGTATAGAAAGAATATACCATTCTTAGGGAGGGTGGATGTAACTTTTATTTATATAGATATTTATATATGTTACTAGTATTCTAATATACATGTGAAAACGGAGCTAGTTCTGCATTTTTAATCATATGTTTTCATTATTGTTGTTGAATGAATGACATCATATTTGCAGAAATGGACATATGTTTTTTCATCTACTTTTTCATCATCATCATCATCATCGTGGACATTTCATGTTTGTTGAAGTGGAAATATGATTCTTCTTCACTTCTAATCACGCATTTTTCATCGTTGTTGCTGTTGACTGATGGGGGTTGAACAGTCATTTTTTTTTACATTTTAAATCGTAAACTTTTCCCTTTTGTTGCTGTGGATTGATATTAGATCGTGTGTTTGGAAAGAGACAGTTTTACATTATACACATATCTTAATTACTACATTCAACAATACACAGATTCAACCTTGATCTCAGAATTCCTCATAGTACATGGATCATATTGTCAACCCTCATCCTTAACGATTGAAAAATATAATGGGAAGGAATGTGGCAGTTTCCCAAAGGCGGAGGAATATAAGATAACACCGGAAGTTTAAATCGGAACTCCTCGGGACTTTCTACCTGATGCAAGTCACTTGTCATATTACTGTTGTCCCGTGCAGACTTCTTCTTGGAGCGTGCTGATCCAGCGACAGTCAGTGACTCTACACGAGCCTTGAGCTGTATCTTATAGATTAGTTGTAATTACGGGTAATGTCTAACGCCCTGTAACGGCCAATTCTATGACAGGTATTTCTATTTAAGAGTTTGTCTATGAGAAAACCATGGAAAACAGTCCAGAAGCAAGGTTGGCCAATCCTTTTCAAAATTGGTTGGTAGGTAGACCACCACACAACATTTGCAAATGCATCAACTTTTTGTTCTTCAAATTTTGGAATATCATGATCATAGGAGGGCCACCTATATTTCTACAATTTTCCCATTAATATGACAAGAAAATAGTCAAAAAGGTCAGTTTTGAAACATATTTTATTACATATAACACAACATTATTAATTAAACCTTAGTGGTAATGAAATATATGTATAAGGAACTTTATATGTCCAATGCTTAAATGGACCTATTTCTTAATCATCCAAGGACAGATCACTCCAAAAATTTGGCAAATTTCCAAATTTTCAATATTGCAAAAATAGGCTATGTTCTGAGGGATATATCTCTGAGGGTAACACGTTAATTTGTTTTATTTTGGTTGCTAAGCAATATTCTTAAACTGAATATATAGAAGATAAAATGTTTTGCTTTGCTTTTGAACATCATCTGCAATATGAGCTACCGAAATCCCCCCTTTTGTAATATTGCCTAATTTTCAAATGTAGGCTATGTTCTGAGCGCTATATCTACTAAGGTAGCACTTTAATTTGTTTTATTTTGGTTGTTAAGCAATATTATTAGAATAAATATATAGCAGATAAAATGTTTTGCTTTGCTTTTAAATATCATCTGAAATATGAGCTACCGAAATCCCCCCTTTTTGTAATATTGACTAATTTGCAAAAATAGGCTATGCTCTGAGGGCTATATATCTGAAGGCAACACTTTAATCTGTTTTATTTGGGTTGCTAAGCAATATTCTGAGACTAAATAAATAGCAGATACAATGTTTTGCTTTGCTTTTGAATATCATCTGCAATATGAGCTATCAAAATCCCCCATTTTTGGAATATTGCCTAATTTGCAAAAATGGGCTATGTTCTGATGGCTATATCTACTAAGTTAACACTTTAATTTGTTTTATTTTGGTCATAAGCAATATTCTTATACTAAATATATGGCAGATAAAATGTTTTGCTTTGCTTTTGAATATCAATTGCAATATGAGCTACCGAAACCCCCCTTTTTGCAATATTTCCTAATTTGCAAAAATAAGCAATGTTCTGTGGGCTATATATACTAAGGTATCACTTTAATTTGTTTTATTTGGGTTGTTAGTATTATTCTTAGACTAAATATATAGCAGATAAAATGTTTTGCTTTGCTTTTGAATATCATCTGCAATATGAGCTATCTAAATCCCCATTTTTGTAATATCGCCTAATTTGAGGGAGAAAAAAAACGCAATCTTTACTCATATATGTATTTACTGTCAAGTTATGCCAAAGGTGTCTAATTTGCAACTGATGTTTTGCACAAAATGAAATGACTACATGAAATATACCAATATCATTAAAATGCCAATACATATGACTTTGGGAGTGCAGGAGTATGGTCAGGATTGTCCTTACAAAATCCTTGCAAAAATATAAAAATTGTTTGAAAATGACATATTCAACATGTTCAATGATAAATACACATTCTTGACATTTACATGTATATAAAATAACAAAGTTTGTTTGAGTAAATAAATATATGTTCTAGATTAAACCAAATTTCATATAATCAAAGGGAGATAATTTGCTTAGAAATCAATAGAAAAATGAATGTTTTCTTCACATAAGCCTGGTGATCAAAATTAAAAATTCTAAATTTATAATCAAATTAATTCATGGGCATCTACATATGATGAACATTCATTGTGTGATAATTAATAAAACCCACAGAACAATATTGAAGGAATTGAACTGACAAAGTCAGTAGATCTTTGGAGGATTTAAAGTTTATCCTGGAGATGTCAGTGCTGCATGTTTTCATTCTGTATCAATCTTAAACACAGTCAGTCCTGGTGCTGATTTCAGTAATTTTTCCTTTGTGAGTTAGTGTGCAAATAGAAACAAAATTTGGAGCTGGTTTGTCCTGTCATTTTGCTGTTGATAAGCTTCATTAAGTGCTTCAGTCATTGAGTCAAGTTTTTCCTCAGAATCATTAGATGCAAATGACAACTTCTTTCATACATTCTGTATAACTATGTCTTCTTGGCCTGGTGCAACATATTTCAGAATAACTTGAAAAGCTTCTGTTATCATTTTCCAATAATATAACATTGAAGACTTTTCCAAAGCAAACTAATCTGTGAATTCAGCGTTGGAAAATGTCTGGACAATGTTTTCATTGCAGAATTAAATATTTCTTTTTGGGCCATATTCTCTTCCTCTCAGTTAGAATATTTGGGTTCTCTGGGAAAATACCTCTATAGATTGTGATGACTGCTGAATGTTAGAATCTGGAAAAAAAAAATACCATATTAAATCATTTATTGCAATCCATCAGTAGTAACAATTATTTAATTCCACATAAAGTTCTCTTTATAATAAATAGTAAGGAGAAGATGGCACAGAATAATAAGACAGCAACAAGTCAACATTGATGCAAGTGTAGACACTGAGTCGATAGACACACTAATAAGCTGGACACCCAAAAATATTCGATAAGTAATGTGCAGGACTCCCAAATATTTCAAGAAGTACTATTGCTGGTACCGCAGGGCTGTACTATATTTGTATATTTTTCGTTTGTTTGTTTGTTGTTTTGTTTGTTATCGGGTTGGTAGGGCAGACACGACCCTCTTCTTTGTATATAATATCAACTGCTTTCAGCTGTTTGCATGATACTGAGTAAGCATATATATGGCTATAGTTCATGGGTTATCTCTATAGTTCTATTTGATATTTCAAAAATGACCCCTTTTTGGTTCCTTATATCTTGAAAACCATAACAGCTAGATCAAAACAACTGATACTGAAGTGAGAGTTAAATTGATAGAGAATTTGATGAAATATACCCTATCAAAATCTGATCAAAATATACCCTATCAATGACCTACCATACATCTACCAAGATGATAAAACGGCTCAGGGATCACTGCCGTCTATAGTATTCATATCGTCATAATAACATTTCGAAAAATGTTGGTTTTGTATGGAGCTTTACTCGCAAACCTACAGCTAGTCTGGCAATGTATTTTACAATATTATGTAAATCATGTAAACGTTTGTACTTCAAGTCCTGTGTACAGTTACATGTCTGAGCGGTTGTAGTAACTTCCTTCCATTTCAATATTCAGTAAAGGCAAAAGGGAATGATAAGCAAATCAAGAGATCATTTTGAAGTTATTAACTTTTTACAAGTTTTTATGTAGATCCTTCCCATTTTTAAAATATATATAGATTAGCAATTGATAAGATTTTTACCTTCTGCAACTGGGTGAAATGTTATGGATTTAAGCCAAAAATCTTTACATGTTGATGCCTGTATGTCTCTTGAACATTTCGCATAACTCGTAGTTGGATGTGATGGAGATTGGTAGGTCTTTTTCTGTCGTTTCCAATAGACTCTCAAATCATCTCTATGTCTTGGATATGTTTGAAAATTTACTATAGAAGTGTCTATTGCAAATATTCCACTACTGTATAGAATAAGAAGACCTTCTGGGGAGATAAATACCACATGTCCACAGTCATCATCACAACAAGTTGGGCACCAAGGCCGTAAATGGCTTTGAGCTTGCTTGTTACATTGGACAACTGGGACACATATGGCAGTAGAAGCATAATGTTGTGATGGGACACACTCTGATTTATACAAAAAAGAACACATTTAAGCCAACCTTGGTCATCAGAAATGACATATTTACCGCCTTTCATTCAAGCATGCATTTCTAATGTATACATTGAAGAATATTTCAGGGGAGGTAACTAAGTAAAACATGGGGCACCATGAAGGGTATTTGAGTGATGTTTGTTTAATTTTGCAATAATTTGTTAACTAAGACTACAACGCATACAGTGTAAGTGTCAGTTTAGAAAATTAGAGAGGAAAGTGCACATGTGGTGCATAACATGAAGAATATTATAGTGATTATAGGAATATTTTACTTTGGTAGTTGAAAAAAGGAGTTTTTTACGGCCACTGTATCACCCTTTTAATTAGATTTGCACCAACTACAACACAGATATTATGTATTAAGCATGTTTATGTAATTGATTCAATATAAATATGCGAGTTCCAATCAGTATTGGTGGATTATTTTCAGAAAAAAATCCTACTATCAGTCAGAAATTCCCCCAACTTTTGTCTCTAAGATCACCACTTTTAATTTGTTCAAAAAGTACTATAATGCTCATTTGCAAAGCAAAACCTTCTACACACTGAATATTTGATCCATGTCTGTTATCAAAATAACAAAAAGAAACAAACTTAGGCGTTACCTTACAAGTTTTTAACTTTTTGGAACACAATACTAGATCATTCCCTTTTTACTTCCCCTTATTTGGATAGTTGCCACGGTGCCAACTTGTATGCTTTGATGATTAAATTTTCTTTAAGAGATTATTAGGATGTCACAGTTGTCTCTAAAACATAAAAACTACATTATTTGTCTCTTCAATCGGCAATACGGTGGTATTCAAAGAGAGCGATTTTACACTTGAATATGCTTTGTCTGGTAGTTGATTTTGTTTTAAAAATAGAAATAGCTATTTCTAAAAATAGAACGACCCATTTGCATTAAGGTGGTTTTTATGGAGTCTCTACATGTTACCCTTCAGGACACATCTGAAATAAAACTGATTTTCGAACCTTGCCTCTGGACGAAATTTTTAGTTTTGCATGGTTTTCTCATAGAAAAGCTCTTAAGTGACTGTCTCACAGAAAACCATGCAATATCAAAAAAAAAAAAATGTAACAAAGCTAATTTCAGTAAGAAAAAAAAAGTTATACATTTTCTAAATATTTGATGCCTAGTATTTTAAAATATATCATACATATTTCCTATATATTTTCATTTTCGTTTTAAAATGGGGATTTTCATTTAAGCCCTTAAAGGAAAACGCCATGGTCTTAACAAGTTAGCGTGAAATTTTAGATGACATTAAATAAAAGACATTTGTGTTAATGAATGTTAAAAAAGTATTCCATAAGGTAGAACTTGGTCATTGAAGTTGCATGTAAAATAATGGGGATCGCCATTTTTTCAGAACTCTTCAATGTGAGGAGACAAAAGGCATAATCCATTCTCGGATTATACCTGCAATTAAAGCTCTGCCGAAAGAGCTGTGACGTCACAATAGCGGTATCGTATATTATATCAGCATTGATAATTTGCAATTTTATCATTAAAAATTAAGTACATCGTAAAATAACGTCGTATATTTATCTTTTGATATTTGCAAAATCATTATGACTTCATGTCAAGCATTTTATTGCACTACCGAAAAGGGAAAGTGGGAGAAGATTTTTTGTTAATACTGATCAGGACTACCCTTGTCAACACATCGACCAGTGACCACGAAAAACACGGGAAGGTACGACAGCATTGGCAACACAAAAGATAAAAATACATGTGTACGCATAAAACAAGTTAAGAGTGAAAGTTATTTAACCTACGACCAATCATGTAATACATGGAATTATACGTAGATATCCCCCCTCAAATACAAACAAGCTGAATTGTTTTATGAAAATGTAACACGGAATGGGAATATTAAGAAAAAAAATTAGGGCGATATACAAATTGTCAATATTGTATTGTAGTTGATCTGATATTAAAACGTAACCAAAAGGGCTCCACGAAAAATACGGGAAGGTACGACAGCATTGGCAACACAAAAAAAGCATGTGTACGCATAAAATGAGTTAAAAGTGACAGTTATTTAACCTACGGCCAATCATGTAATACATGGAATTATACGTAGATACCACCCCCCACCCCCCACCTCAAATACAAACAAACTCATTTGATTTATGAAAATGTAACTTGGAATGGGAATATTAAGAAAAAAAATTAGGGCGATATACAAATTGTCAACATTATATTGTAGTTGATCTGATATTAAAACGTAACCAAAAGGGCTCGATGTTGGGAAGAGTCAGAGACATTATTTTTTCAACGAACATGATCCGTCTCCATGAAGTCACACGAAGAGGTGTCATGGCCGGTCACTCTCACTACGACAAGAAATTCCAAATATTCATATTTCTAATTGGCTATATTAATGTTAATAAAGGTGTTTTTTTGCTTAATAATTAGTTATTTACAATTAAAAAGTTACAATGTATTGAATTATAACAATTGTTCAACTGGCTGGATTTTTCCTTTAACCGTTGCAAAAATCCTTAAAATATGGTTGAAAGTGTCCCTATTTTGACAGTTTATTATTGTTAATACATATCTCAGAAGTAAACAATCACATTGTTTCCTCAAAGTATAATGCTTAAAGACAATGTGCACCAAAACCAATTTTTGATGAAACTTTGTGAAAATTTGTAAGGCTATCACAAAATATGCAATATAGACAAATTTTCAAAATCAGTAAAATTCCTTAATTTTGATGCATAATATTGGAGTTGGGGGAGATTTCTTTGACTTGAAATAAACATTTTTAAACAGACCAATCTCAAAACCAAAACTTAGAAAACATCTGTCTTTGGCAAATAATTTGAAAAAAAAGTTCTTGCACCCAAAAGTATGGTCATGGGTGCAATTGTACCTTATAAGGCATTGTTTAAAATATATGCAAATTTTTGCAATTAGTGATTCTTATTATAGGTGATCTGGTTGTTTATTGTAAATAAATTGCATATGCTATATCAATTTAATTTCAATTGAGGAAAAAATAGAGACGAGGGCTTCGCGAAGATATAAATTATGATATAATAAAAGTATAAAACATAAGCTGAGAGCTTGCTTTCTTCTTTCAGAAAATATCTCAGAGTTGTGGAAGTTCACTGTCTCTTCACAATTTAACAATTCCATCAGCCGATTCAATGTATACTATGGGATAGTCGTAACTTACATTCATACTTTAATAAAGCAATATCTTATTTTCAGATGTTGTACCTACTTTCAAACAGAAATTATTGTAATATCACTTCGATATGAATCAGGTTGTTCGTGTTCTTCTTGTGCTGACACGATATAGAGTTGACCGGCATATTACCTCATTTCTATTTTATCACTAGACCCAGAA
>MJUT01023657.1:0-21840 GCA_002080005.1 Gigantidas platifrons
ATTATAGTATCTACCAGTTTCAATATTTAAACTATGTGCATGCAAGCGATATCTACTAATAAGTGGCTTAAACATATAATTAACTGGTCGACTGAAATAAAATTGCAGGTTATGGTCATCATATATATACTTACAGAAATTACATTTTGGCGATTCTTCAAAAAAAGAAATTGCCTCATTTAAAAATGTATCTATAACTCGATGCTTAAATTCTAACATAAATATATCTTAATTAACAAAATTTTGTGACAACCATACATGATTAAAACCATATTTACACAATATATCTCGTATTTTACATCCCCAGTTTAGTTTATCATTTGGCTTAAAAGCACTAGACTCAACCATATCTTCATAACAATTTTTAAGTATACAATTTTCTGTTTTTAAAATTTTAAACCAATATTTTAACATTCTACAGTACCTTTTTATATACAATGGGAATCTCCCAAGTTCAAAATAAACCATATAATTTGACGTACTCTTTCTCACTTTCAGTACTCTTTTCAAAAATGATAAATGTAATGTCTCAATATCCACACCTTTATGGAAGCCCCACACTTCACATCCATAATTTACAACACTTTTTACATATGTGTCAAAAAGTGAGAGCAAAGTCTCTGTATTAAAATAATCATCCTGAATTTTACTAAATAAACTAAATACAGCTTTTTTCCCTTGATTGGACAACATTTTCTGAGTATTAGTAAAAATACAGTTATAATTTAACAAAATACCAAGGTACACAAATTCATTACATATTTCAATGGATTCCCCATTAAGATACCATTTTTCTTCTGATTTAACATTACCTCGATTTCTAAAAATTACAACCTTTGTTTTCAACAAATTTACATGCAGATTGTATTTATTTGAACATACATTTACAATATTAATCATATTTTGAAGTTCATGAACATTTTCACTGAACAAAACAGTATCATCAGCATACATTAGTAAGTGCAGATTGAGCATTTTTAATTCGTACGATTGACATCCTTGTTTAATTAGTTCTATTTCAATATCATTGACATACATGGCATATAAAAATGGTGATAATGATTCCCCCTGCATCAGTCCAATAGTACAGCTAAAAAAATCTGAAAAATTACCATCATGCTTTACACTCGATTTTAACTTGGAGTACATAGATTTAATTAGATTTAAAAGCTTTCCAGTTAGACCACATTTAGCTAATTTTAACCATAACTTAAAGTGAGACACACTGTCAAAAGCCTTAACATAATCAATAAAGCAACAATATAATCTTTTACCCTGCCTTAATGATTTTGAAATTATGGAGTGAAGAGCTAAGATTGCGTCATGAGTGCCATAACCCGGTCTAAATCCAAACTGCGCATCAGTCAGAACACTCCATTTCACAAGTCTTGTATTAATTATTGATGTGAATAGTTTTCCGATATGCGAGACTAACGATATACCTCTGTAGTTTCCAGGGTCATCAACTGGTCCCTTCTTAAATAACGGTACAATAACACTTTTCACCCATAATTCTGGGAAGCGACCAATGCATAATATTACATTAAAAAGTTTACACAATATTGGTATCATGATTGTCTTTCCTTCTAAAATATATTCATTTAAAATATTGTCCACACCAGGCGACTTATTTCGATTCAAGCCTTTAATACCAGTTTCTATTTCATTTTCGGAAAAGGGTTTGTCTAATTCCTCAAACACACATTCCATAGTATCCGTTGTGTCTTGTCTATTATCAACGTTATCATTTGAAATCAAATTTTTAAAATGATCTACAAATTGGTCCATTGAGATTTTATTTTTTACATTTTTTTTCCGCTTTCTGAATTTCCCATGAAAACGTTTTGGGTTTGAAGTTCTCATTGAATTAAACATATTTCCTTGCTTGTCCTTATAAAGTCTTTTCAATTTATTTTCCAAACGTTTGTACTTTTGTTTTTCTAAGTTCAGTTTCATTCTATTTTCGTCAGAATGGTTATCATTAAAAATTGATAGTGCACTGATAGTGCACGTTTATAGTTATAGTATTGTATTTTACACTCTTCTGTAAACCATGGTTTGTCCAGTTTAACGCTTGCGTTGGATGCCCTTTTCCTACCAATGCAATACTCGCACTGTATCGTACGATCTACTTCAACCTTCGTATATTTTTCAAAATGTCAGTTAACAGTTCATTCATTTTATCCACATTGCTATAAATAGACTCGCCATCTTCCGTGATATTTTGAAATAATAATGTTATTAACTATATCCTTATCTCTCAATAAAATAAATTTTTCTGACGTCACACCATTCTCTGGACAGTTGGCTATGTTTAAGAATTCACTGCTTTTCCTTTTGTACTTGGGTATTTGAACTGGAACCACGGCCTTTAAAGGACAGTCTTGCCTTCCTCATTAATGAACAGTACACATACATTCCATCGGCTGCGTACTTAGTGGAGAAGCAACATATAGTTTTTGGCTTGACCCGACCGGGATTCCGACCCACAATCTATCGCATTCGCGGCGAATACCTTTACCAACGCAAAGCAGTGCACTGAGACCGTTACCTATAAAAATTAATCATTTGTAGGAATAAGAATGTAAATATCTATAAAATTTAATATATACTTATTTTATCCTGCAATTCGGTTATTTTTTGTCGTAATAAATTGGTTGGAAAAAAGCTGCTTTATTATGACAGTGGCTTAATAACACCTTTCACTGTTAAGCCCCACACCCCTGTCATAATAACACTTGTTCTACATTAGTCTAATACATCTAATAAGCTACTCCCCTATCATAATAACACTTTTCAGTTTTGAAAAAAAAATATCATTGTTTATTAGTAAGCTTAGAAAATATTTATTGATCCCGTGATAATATGTTTGATTGCCTGTTATAGTCTGTTTGACATCTATAAATCTTCAGAAAACAATTCTTAAAAACACAGTTTTCAAATCAACAGTTGTTTCCTAGATGTTTATTAATATACGATATATACGAACTCTGACAATTAATTTCAAACGTTTTGCTCTATTATTTAAAAAGTTACTCATTAGGTCTTTATGTTAATTATATTTTCCAAAGTGTAAAAATATGGATGGAGTGAGTACAAATATTGTAATAGCCAAGTCATTAAAACAATATTATAGACATGTGCTTTGAATGATTATTTCATTATACCATTTAGCATATTATTTAATAATCAAAAGGCTACTCATTAACTGCCCATAGATGCTAGTCAATTGTTATTATGTACTTTGATATGCAATTGTCCTATGTCACAGGGTAGAGTCTGTTATTTGTACTCACTCCCTCCAGATCTTTACACTTTAGTCAATATAATTAACATGGAGACCTAATGGGTTAACTTTCTTAATAACGGACCAAAACATTTGAAATTAATTGTCAGAGTTTGTATTTATCATATATTAACAAAATCTAGAAAACAAAAATTGGTGATTTGAGAACTGAATCTTTAAGAATGTTTTCTAAAAGATTTATAGAAGTCAAGCGGACTATAGTCATATCCATCATTGTATATTTGTATTATATGTTATTGTTTACATTCCTTTTGTTACACATGTATTGTTTCATAGAGTATAATAACAAGTTTGAAAGTTTTATGATTAATAAAATAAAATACAATCCTAATTCACTCTCGGGTATACGAAAATATTGTATTTACTCATAAAATAAAGTAAAACCCTGGTTCACTCTCGGGTGTACGAATAGTTTATGTCTATACTAAAATAAAATAAAATAAAATGATGGCTCACTCTAGGGTGCACGAACAATTCCTATTTACTAAAATTTAATAAAATATAATAAAATTCTGGCTTACTCACAGATATACGAAAATGATGCATTTGCTACTAAAATAAAATAAAATCAAATCAAATCAAATTATTGCTTCTAAATGTATCAAGCTATTTTAATGAAAATGTTTACAACTATGAAATTATTCAGTCTCAGGATTTGTCCTTGACCTTTCCCTTTTCTATATTCTGTTATTTTCGATTGTGTACTCTGAAATACACACATGCGTAAAGAGCTTGCATTACCAACCTTTTTTACTAGGAGGGAAGGTTTGTCCAATAAAACCAGTTTATGTGAGCCACTTTTTATTTAAGTGCCTGTGTCAAGTCAGGAAAGTGTGCGGTCGCGAATATACGTGCTAATGATATCAATTCTTCCTCTTTCTACGATTTGCTTTATTGAATTTTCATATTGGATTTTGGAACTGTTCTGACAATGTGGTATTTGGTTTTGTTCCATTTATTTGGTTTTATTTGATTTATGGTGATTAACGCCACATTTTATTTGGGCACTATTGTAGATGTAAGTTGTTATCATTAAGTGACAATAAAATGTCTTTAATCATAAATTTCATAAAATGTCCTATATGGTAGAACTATATGATAATGGAAACCAATAGCGCACACTCGAGCTCAGGTTATAGTGAGTGCCAACTGAGAATGACACGTGATGATATGCAATGTTCGCATTCCGAACTTACCATTTATAAATAACAAAATTCCAATAGCAACTAAATATGGATTAATTAAACACAGTAAACCACTGGTTGTGAGAGCAAGTAAACATACTAAGATATATTTTAAATGGACTTAATCTGATGCGATTAGCATAAATAAATCACAATCAACGTTTAAAATATAGCTCTGAAATCATGGATCATACGAGATATTTTTACTATAAAGCTACGGATTTCACGCGTTTGCAAACTTGGGGAATATTAACAGCTAGCTGAGGTCGAGTATTTCGGATATTACATATATTTCGACCATATGGTACCGTGGGTTATATGATACTATGTAGTCACGTGCTATTTCAACACATTTTCGCCGCCATTTAAAAAAAAAACTAACAACCACGATGCCATAGGTGCACAATATATATGGTCTCATTTGTGGATTATATCGAAAACGTAAATTGTTAGAGTACGCCGAGTTCAATTCCAATATACCGAATTCTCTTGCATCTATAGAGCATGTATTAGCTATTTTCGAATATCTTCCATTGATTTGTGCTTTTTTATTATTATTTATCTTTATATTTCTACTTTTATATGTAATATTTATTCCACGGTTTTTCGATTTAAACGGTTAAACAATCGAACACGAAGCAGAGTTCAATTGCTGTACAGTTTAACTCGGAAAACCGTGTTATACATGATTCGTAACATGGAGCCATGCAATATCACATCTAGCTAGTTGATTATTGCACATCTCTCTGAGCTTACTAAAACTACAACCCATATTTCAGTGTGTAATATCTGATATTTGCTAACATTGGTTCATAGTTCTTAGCTGTTGCTTACATTATAATACTAGTATATCACACATAAAATGATGAAAACAAAATAATGCATTCATGGTATCTTTTCTTATATTTTTTGCAACATGAAGACAGAAGGAGGTCATACATTTGTATATACCGTTGAAAACAATGTGAACATATGTCGGGTTTATGTTTGCATTGTTCTTAAGCGATTTACAAAGCTTCGTGGAAAATGAAAACCTACCAAAAAAAAATGAAGAAAATTTAAATATATTCCGTTGATTAATTATTTCCGATCATGTTGTATTAATCGGATTGATCACTTGTGAAAGGTGTGGTCAACAATTCCACCAATATCAATACAGAGAGTAAACACCTCTCGCCTTCAATCACTGACCACAAACAAAAAACAAAAAACACGACAAGTGTCGTTGGATATCCAGGTACTGGAGTGAGACACACACATGTGGGGGTCTTAAACAGTATTTGAGGTGAATACGACATTTTCGAAATGAATAAACTATTACTATATTTCAGACCAAAACGGTAAATTGTTTGGCTTTTCAATCCTTCGATTCTGAGCGTACCTGATGAAGGTTATTCCAGAAACTCGTCGTGCACACTAAATTTCAAATCTACGTTTGTATTGTTTGTCACTCTACATAGTGCTTCATTACTACATAATTATTGCATAAGTACCCCCGCAATAAGCAATTGAAACGAAAATGACCTGTTTTACTTTGATGTTGTTTTTATGAATTATTGGATTAAACATGTGGTTTTTTTTTACAGAAAACGATGGTCTATTATTTGGAATTGATATTGTATCATACCAGCATATGCATACCTACGTCTGATAGAAAACATCATGTGCTTACCCAAATCTGATAGGAAACACAATATGCTTACCCAAGTATTATATAGAACGCCATAGCCTAATCGAAGTCTGATTGAACACATCATAGGTCTACTCATGTCGAATAGAAAACATAGGATAGGCCTCTCGGAGTCAGACAAATAACATCATAGGTCAATTCAAATGTTGCATAAAACATGACAGACCTACCCAAATCTGATAGACAAAGTCAGGTTTCGGTTCGACAACATCACAAGCCTACCCAATTTGGACAGAGCACAATATTTGTATTATGCATCGAATGCTTCCAAAAATATTGAATTTACTCTTGCGGGTCAATTGTAGTATGTTATATTACCACCAGCAAGTCAGGCTATCCACCATCCTAAGGTACCAACGGTGCTAATATAATGGTCACATAATGCTAACATTCCCATTCTCTACGGGGAGTGAATTTCATTATAGGTACATTACTGGAACATTTGGCGGTATATTTTTCTTTGACCAGTCATTGCCGTTTGATTCCAAAATAAATATTATATTTTTATATGTGTTGCTATACCAGTCGACAGCTTTTTATGAATATCCTTTAGAGGCAGCTTGAAATCCCATCTTTGCTAACGTGTATACCCACCAATGGTATTGTCTTGTTGTTATTGGTATTGAAGCACACCCTGTTCTGTTTACCTTGACACAAAATTAAATTGTTTTTTTTTCGTATTATATAACATGTCTTTAACATATGTTCTAGTTTTAAATCTGCTTGTTTTTGTATGCTTAGTCTGATTGAGAACTGTTGTCTAAGCTATTATCTATGTTTATCAAATTAATGTAAATATATCCTTAGCCTAGCATTAAATTAATTGTCAATGGCCATCAACTGTTCGTCAAAAACAACGTTATGATCTCCTTTGAGTATCTGAAGCCTTCTTTAATTACAAATAAATACATTATTCAGGATAACAATATTCATATTAAAATTATTTAGTGTTTTACAGTTTTCTGCTATCAACATTTTCATATGTTTAGATCTTGTTATGCCTTATGATGCAGCGAATTGAAACATTTGATTTCCAACCCCACCGTCAAACATTGGGCTAATGTAGCCTTGACCGGGATACAGTAAAGCTGTTGTACTGTCATCATTTAAATCGTTTCCTTAGCAACCGGTACACAACTACAATCGCCATTATTGTGTATGTTACTTTGGTAGCTATGGCCCTTTTTACTGAGATTAGAAACACAAATAGTCTTCTAAGTCTATAAATTATATATGCGTTTCACTTGCAACAAGTATATTTGTCTCAAAGGGTTAGATTTGTCCAGTTTACCGTCACTTCACACAATTTGTCAGCAATATCGCGGCGTTCAGATTTATTGGTGGGGAAACTGGAGTACTGACAGTGCACAACAAAATATAGACATTGTGCCCTAGAAATGCACATTAATTTACTTTTGCTAAACTTTGATAATGTTTAGCATTGTCGACGTATTTCTTCTATCAGTGTAATCTTATTGTGTATTTTATGGTCACATTGACAATGTCTTTACTACGATTGCATTTTCCAATTATAATCTTCATATTGTGTTTCTCATTAACATGTGCGGAACAAGATAGATGACAGCGTATTTTGGCACTTATTTCGGCTCATTGACTATTACACAACAGTAATTGTATTAATGCATGGCTTAGTTGGTTTATGGTGTTGATGGCTAATTTCAAAAACATTTCAGTGATATCATGGTGGTCAGTTTTATTGGTGGGGGAAACCCGAGTACCAAGAGAAAACCACCGATCTGAAGCAAGTTTGAGTGGGATTCGAACTCACAGCGTTAATGGAGATAGGCATTGATTGCATATGTAGTTGTAAATGGAACTACCACACGAAAACGACCAAAGCAGCCCCATGGATTTCCGAGATTCATTCATTAATGTGTAGACAAGTCAACCCAATAGTTGTTTATTTGTAGCATATTATACTGTATTTACAGACATATATTGATTACATATACTTACAGATAAAGTTAGATTTACACATTTTGCTCAACGACTGTATTACAGTATCCTAAAATATGAACACAAATTTAAAGGGACATTACCTACGATTTCGACCATAAAAATTATATGCTTTGGAAATTGGTAAATAGCTTTTACATGATGAAATACAGGTAAATAGTTCACACTAAACAGCTTATCGAACGAAAATTACAATCGATTACTAATTTGCTTGCAAGAAAATAATTTGACCTCGCTTTTTCCTTATGCAATTGACCTTACTAGTGACAGGTGGAAATGAATAATTTGTATTTTGTCGCTTATTAACTGCCAACTTGCATGTTTCTTTGTCCGTAATTAACACCGACTAAAAGCAGATTCACAAAAAATAAGAAATAAGTGCATTGTTGTACTGATTTAATGACGATTCGACAAACTCCGTAAACAATGTCGATAATTAATAATATGGCGTCCATTTCTTGATCGATCTCAAAACAGGAGCAGTAGCACATTATTAAGGCATCAATTATATCTGTTAGTTTTTATGGGTGACACAAATTTACGATTTGGCAGATGTAAATATTATATTATAGATCTTACAATTGTTTAGTGCAAAAGGATATATGTGTTTGGAATTCATTCATAGGTGCTTGTTATTAATAATCAAATTCATGAAAATTACATTGTACTATATATATTTTTTTATAATAACTTAAAGCAGTAATGTTATATATATGTATTGTATGCGAGAGAGGGCATGCATACATTCAGATTTAGCAGTAGAATCTACATTTACAAGATGTATTCAAAGCAAAATGCACACCATGTAATAAACTAATTTTATTGAATCCTAAGAAAAACTTATGGGAACATTTATTTTACGGTTTGTAGAAGAACAGTTTTTTATAATAGTGATTGAGTTCTTATAAAGGCTAAACAAAACAAAACTATGTGTTTGGCTGCTAATTTGTCATGGCATTTACTCTAACATTTTTTAAACATCAAACAAATAAACAAACAATCAGATTGTAAATCAATAAATGTTGACGATTCTTCAATGTACTGAAGGGCGAGCCAACAGTAATGAAAGTTATAATCAGCTGCTGGGTACACTATAGCAGCAGAAGGTACATTCGGCTTCTCCGTCCTTTTAAAACATAATCCACAACAGCAACATATATGACATAAAGCATTAAATGTCCTACTGTTAGATGAATGTCATGACGATGTTTGTATAATCGTACACCCATGTCTCCTGAAATAAAAAAAAACACAACAGCAGAAAATGTTCAAATAAAGGGTAGGGCAGAGTAGGGTGAAATGATTTAAACAAAAAGCGTGTTGCCTGGTCAAAACTTTCCTTCAGACTGGTCATGTGTAGCTGAGGCGAAATGCACGGATTGTGTTTCACGTGCTACACTCATTAGCATGCGAATATCAAGGGACACACCAATAGGGGGCAAATGAATCAATATTGATGAAAGACTCGATATAATTTATTTCAAATGACAATAACCAATCTTAATTTGTAATATTAATTAAATTCTATCATTGCATATTAGCTTGCATCACAAGGAAACACTTATGAGAACATGTATTTTACGCTTTGTAGAAGAACAGTTTTGTATCATAGTGATTCAGTTCGTATTAAGGCTAAACAAAACAAAATTATGTGTTGGGCTGCTAATTTGTCCTGGCATTTACTCAACCATGTTTTAAACATCAAACATATAAACAAACAATCAAATTGTCAATCAATAAATGATGACGATTCTTCAATGTACTGAAGGGCGAGCCAACAGTAAGGACAGTCTATAATCAGCTGATGGGTACACCATAGCAGCAGAATGTATATTCGGGTATAATTTACAGTTTTACAACAGTAAATTGTAAATCCGCCAAGAAATGTACCCCATGAAAAATTAGGTAGTCTTATGCATCATTTTTTTTCAAACAACATTAACAAAAAGACACTCTGGCTTATGTCAAATTTCAACATTCAATAAATTGTCAAAGTCAATACACTTTAGATTTGTCAAAATTACAACTCAAACTCTAGAAAAAAAAATTGTCAATGAACATGGTAAACAATAAAATTTTTCATATTTCAAATTTGCTGCATGAAATGAATTAAGCATCTTTAACAAAGGAAACACATATACAGAGCATTCATTTCCACATTTGCTTATCTCATTTAAAAGGACAAACCAAACAATAGAGTATTTCAAAAATGTTTGGAGAGCACCTTGTATTTGGATCAGAAAAAATGTCATTGGCAATAAACGACAAATGTACACCATCCTTTTTAAACAAAGCGGGGTGTTTGGCATCGAAATCAGGATGTCTTATAACATATCCGCCTATCTTTAATAAGTAAGAACGGACGCCTCTATTCACTCTCTTTCTGGTAATTTCCATATTTCTTATATTTTTGGAATACCTCCATTTCAATCTAGGTAGGATACTTGACCGTGCAAGATATGTACCAGGTAGTATATTTGAAAGAATAGCGATAGCAAACTTAATGTGAAAAAGTAATTCTCCACAGGGAACAAAACCAATATCATTACCTCCGCAATGTATAAATACTGCAAACGGAATGCCCATGTAATTTAACAGACTGTGAATCAAAGGAACAACGTTTTCCCATCTCATACCAGGCATTCCAACTCACAATAATTGATATCCAAGTTGCTTTAATCCTAAAGATGCATCTCTTGGTCTAATTTCTGAGTGCTCACCAGCTCTTTGAATTATTGAAGAACCAGCCACCCATATATATTTGTTAATGCCTGAAAACAAACTTTAAGGTAACATATTCAACCGAATATATCGTTTGTAGCATGACGATTTCCAGCGACCATTTGCCATGTTTTTTTTTTTCGTCCATGCTATTTAAAAATGATTGTGTTGCAGCACATATACGCAATGAATGGGTATTAAATTCATCTGGATTATAACCAGTGAACGCCAAAGAATTTTTCAACATTTTTTGAAAATTGATAACGAGTGAGATTTTGTTTATTCATGTGACAAAACAACTGCCCTTCCATATTTGGCCTCATTGAAAAATAATTCAACATTGAATTAACAGAACACACTGAAGTGTGAACACTTCGTTTAAGTATTAAAGTAATTTACTGCCCTAACTGGTCAGTCTTTGAAAATGGAATTGTAACGTAAAGAATCTCGGCTTTAGAATCAAACGATACATCAGATATCTTTACAATATGATTACTATTCAAGCTTGACATGGCTAGTTCACCTTCCATTAAATACATATACAGAAAAACAAAGTGGGTTCAACGCTTCTGTAAGCTTAATCAGTATTTCTATCACGATAGGTTTTACGGCAGTCATGCCTTTTGTCTAAACGAAACATTCCTCTCATCATCTTTTGAATTATTAAGGATTGTGTAACATTTTCAAGGCGTTACTCTTAATATATTAGCTAATTCCTGCCAAATATGCTTTGACCGTTGAGGGGGAATAACCTTGTTTGAAAACGAATGCTACATGATTAACTATATGTGTTATAGGACATGGCCAAACATTATTCAAACCATGATTTTGGCGAAATTTCTGAAAATATGACAAGCCATTGCGATAAGTTAACCTAGTATTATTTGAATTGGACGCTTCTAATAATTTTACACATTGTGGTCTAAAAGTTTCCAAAACGACTCTGGAACTAGTGTCTGAAATATATCCGCCAATGGTGCCAATTTCTTGAATTACTGAAAATTACCACGAGAAATTAAGTCAGCGAAAACGTTGGTTAAAGCCAGGTATAAATTGTGCTTCTATGTGGAAATTTCCTAATAAAGATCAAAACACAATATGCCTAACAAGTGTCATAACTCTCTCTGATTTTGACGCGCAAGAGTTCAAAATCTCTACAACAGACTGATTGAGTGGAAAAATATTTTCTTTCCATGCCATTGATTTCCACATAGATACACTGATAAAGCTATGTGTATTAATTCAAATATGACCATTTACCATCAAAATGAATACCACAACCTTTAGAAACACACCAGTACTGTCTGTGCAACGTTTTAGTACTGAATTGAGACCCAAGAGTCATCCGAAATGTAAAAAAAAATAAAACGTTAATATTTTCTAAAAACAGTGTCCATGTTAATATATCACTCTGCATAGCTTTTTTTATTCTTGTCAAATGGTGAGGATTCCGAGCACTGTCACATGCTAAATACAAGCGCCTGCTAAATGCACGACCGGCTGGTAAAGCTCTCGCACAAAATGCTAATGAACGACATAATGACTGAAGTTGTCGTAATGTTATCTTTTTACGTTTACTTGTTTCGTTTAAAAAAATATAATAGCTCCTGCAACTTGTCATCAGAACTTTGAATTTACATCTTTTTCGTGTCAATTAAAAAGGCCCAAATAAGTTTTCTTTTTTGATGGACCTTCCGTTTGATCATCAGCTATTGGGACACATAATTGTGAACAAACTTCGGTGAAGGTATTCATTAACTTTGAACAATTACTAGTTTTATCTGCACCAGCAAATGAATATATCATCAAGATAGTGATCAATTTCATATAAACCCGATTCCATTTCCGTAACCCAATGCAAAATAAGAAGAAAACCGTTCAAAATGTCTACATGAAACCGAACAGCCCATGGATAAACATTTCTCAATAAAGTACCAATTTCCAATTTTAAATCCTAGCAAATCAAATTATCCTTGATACATTGGCAATAATCTAAATGCAGATTGTATGTACATTTTAGAACACTGTGCGCTAAAACCAAGTTTTTTAAGCAAAGCAACTGCTCTATCTGAAGTGATGTGTAACTTGTATCAATACAATCATTAACACTTCTATTAATTGGTGACGACAAGTTTGTATTTAAGCGAATTCCGCCAGTCTTTTTGGGGACCAGTCCAGTGGGAGACACTCTCAAATTTTAAATTGGACGACAGGAAAACGGCCCCGCAATTCTACCAGCATTTGCTCCATTCATTACCTTTTTCCACGCTATTGCGGGATTATTCAAAACTGATTTTAGATTTCTTGATTCATAAGGTACGCTCGGTCCTGCATAATGTATGCGAAAACCATACCTAAAGCCATTATATATAATATCTGCTGCCTCTCGGTCAGAATCAACACATGACAATCTATGAAGATTAATTGGAGAATGCCCCATACACCATATGTCAAAATGCCTGTCCCTTCCTGCAAAACAAATCATTTCAAAAAACATTTTAATTTTGGTTTTTGTGTAAATTGAGTTGCTGTCCAGGAAATCTGGCAATGCTTGGCCGCAAACGAAAATCACAGCTTTGCCTTGCTCTCGGGGAATAGGAATTATGTAAGCTGGTTGTACAGACGGGCTGTCCATCCGTATGTTTGTTGAATATATCTGTGCAATGTTTGGTGGTCTATCTGTATAGCTACCAGGATTGCCAAAAGTATTAAATGACTGTTGACAATAAACTGATGGGTAAAATTTACCACAACGGATGCAGGTACGATTATGCATACAATTTATACGTGAACAATAACTTTTGAAATTATAGTCATAGCACGGCTATTTACAGTATATCACATACGTGATGTATTTTGTGTTACACTGTTGCAACCACAATTGACCATCAATTTCAGCCCATGATCGGCTGTGATCCCTTGCCATTCTTAGGCGGAACTGTTGGTTATACTTGTACATTTTTTTTTCAAATGGTACATCCGGAACCGCACTTCTTAAAATAAACATGTAACTGATTAAATTATTGGCAAGTGCCGGTAATTTTTTTAGCAAAATTTTTATATAATTAAAAACAAATCCTCTCTTCAATATTTGTGATAGATTTTACCTTTGGGTACTTGCTGCGTTCAAGTAAGATATCACCATCTTCATCAATATTACTAACAACATTTTTATAACATAGATGTGCCAAATCAATATATTCTAAATTCCATATTTAATTACACATTTTTGTGATACAAAAACATCAATATCACTCTTTGAAGGTATAATTAAAGCCTCACCATTTTCAATCTGTGGCACCGGCTGTACAACTTGTGGTGCAGGGGCATTTTCATTGTGATGTTCCTGAGCAGTAGTAGGTTGATAGGCAGGTTGTGGTTCATTATCATCGGGCTTGTGAACTTGATCAGGGACCCCATATTCTTCCACTTGCTCCAACTGTGCCCCATGGTCCTCTTCTTCTAGGATTCTTATGTTCCACCTGACGTGGTGCTACTGGAGGCGGTCGTCTCCTCGCCGCTGCATTCTGGAATGGTAAAATCTTTTAAAACTTTCCTCTAAGCATATGTAAATAAAAGAGACAGTATTAATAACACGAATTAACCGTTTATAATAAATGAACAGAGTATTTGTCGGCCATTAAGCAGCTGCATTTTAGTAATAGTCTATGCTAAGCGCATGTATTCATTCGAAATAAACATCCCATCGCATACATCAATAATAACTTTGATAATAATTTAATATACTAATTTACATAAACGGTAAATATTGGTACATCAACAACAATTCAATCAGTAATTTGATTCACACATTATATATCAATGAGACAACTAGTACAGTTCGGTTGTATGTTCATATCTTATCGCAGTCTTTTGTATAATTTGTTTTGTATATGCTTACATGTATTATTTATTATGCCTGTATTTATATTTGTAACAGTTGTTTACGTTTTCTTGTACATGTACAGTCTGAGATAAATATTCCTACGGTTGACAGTAGCCAATTAATTTAGTGTAAAACTGCAAATAAACAATATATTTGTTGGCCGAATATAGAACCTAAGTTTTTTTTCTAAATGTGTGTCTTTTTCGTTACGCTCTGCTACCCGTTTTTTTACGTAATTTCTAAATATAAACGCTGTCGTGATAAAAGCTTTAAACGACAAAAGTAAACTTTACAGAACATTGCGTAGCTAATGCACGATGTGAAAACGGTTCACAAAAATAAATATATTTACATAGTCTCAGTCGGAAAGAAACAAATTATGTACACATTTTAATCCGCCTATTCCGAGAATCGTCCTTTAAAAGTTATGATTATACCAGATGAAATAATTGGCACTTCTCTATAATTTCATCAAGTTTTTAACGATTGTCAACCATCATAAATATAATTCACATCTTTGTGAGGAAATAAACATTATCATTTTTTTCAGTCCATGCGAAAAATTCAACAAAATTATACATGATTACACAATAAAACAAGTAAATAAGAAAATAATACTTATCTGCAGATTTGCAACGATAATCTCCGAAAATATACACGTGTTGACCTCAAATGATTTTTAAAACGTGTTGCCTGGTCAAACCTTTTCTTCAGACTGGTCAATTATAGCTGAGGCGAAATGCGCGGACTGCGTTTTCACGCGCTACACTCATTAGCATACGCATATCAAGGGGCACACCAATAGGGGGTAAATGAATTAATATTGATGAAAGACTCCATATAAATTATTTCAAATGACAATAAACGAATTTCATTTTTATCATTATTATATTATATAAATAAACACAATTACACATCATTGATTATTTAAACAACAAATATAATCGAACATACAATACTTAAGAGTTCATTGCCGATGGATTTTCACGATTATATTATTGTTCCAATAATGTGTTCTAATACAGAGAATAATAACAACAAAACGGTGAACATAATACTGGCATGTAATACGATCGCACATGGAGCTGGATGTCACTAGATACACGGGAGATAATACAGACTTATAATTATCTGATGACTGTATTAACGTAATTTCAGAAGAAATAACAAACACATGTATTTATTATTTGTAGTTGACCAGCAACACCTCCCCCTTTTCGCCCCATTCAAATTTATATTAAATGGCACGCAAATGAATAGAAATATCGTTGATAGTTATTGTGCAAATTATAAAATCCTTACCTGCTCAACGCCTGTTTTATATACAACGATCAATTGTCAAGGTCATCCCTATTTGTGGAAAACTACGAGCTAATTTTTTAACAGTTAATTCTACTGAAACAAAATGCATTTGTAAGACATCACTTTATTCAACCTGGTGACAGGGCGTATTAACAGCGTTATATGCCCCCTGGACCCTATATCCATAACCACTCAAAGATAATAATAATGTAAATGGTCGATAAAATTAAGCATATATGTATAGTATTGGTACTTCCAACGACATCATTGTTCAAACATTAGCTAGCATGCCGTACGCAACATGCATACATGTGACCATGACTGAGAAAATTGGTCCAGATGAGGGAAAATCAGATTTTGAGTTTTTGGCATGTTTAGTGTTGTACTATATCAATAAAGCTTATGTGGAAATTGTATGACAATATATAATGTACTTTTCGAGATATGGCCATTTTATATATTAGCCTCACTGTAAACCTTGCTTTTGTTTTCAATTGATTTTTCATTCTATTTCATGATTTTCAACAGTGTAGCATACCACACTCACAGATCGACAACTTTCATATTGGTTGACCTAGGCTACTGATATTTGGCATGTCTATTCATCAACTTATTAGAATTCACGTTTCATAGTTATTTTTATCCGTGACCTTGACCTTTGACCCAAAAGGTCAAATTAATGACTGAAATATGAAAATATGGTATCTTGCTCATAACTTTTTTCTCATTGGGCTTAGACTCTACATTTTTGTCATGTGGCAAGATTAAACCAAGTTAATTTACAATATGCTATTATATGTGACCTTGACATTTTATTTCAAGGTCAAGTTATTGATAATTTGAACAGAAAACATTATATTTCATGACATGCTTCTCCGGTTACTCCAGACTTCTCCACCAATAAAACTGACCGCCACGATATATTGAGATATTGTTGAAAGTGGCATTAACCACTATAAACCTAAACCATATACCAAGTTAATTCACCATATGCTATTATATGTGACCTTGACCTTTTACTTCAAGGTCAAGTTATCTATAATTTCAAAAGAAAATATTATATTTCTTGACATGCTTCTCTGGGTACTCCGATCTTCTCCACCAAAACAATTGACTGCCACGATATATTGAAATATTGTTGAAAGTGGAATTAAACACCATAAACCTAAACCATATACCAAGTTATTTCACCATATGTTTTTATATGTGACCTTGACCTTTTACTTCAATGTCAAGTTATTTATAATTTCAAAAGAAAATATTATATTTCTTGACATGCTTCTCTGGGTACTCCGATCTTCTCCACCAAAACAATTGACTGCCACGATATATTGAAATATTGTTGAAAGTGGCTTTAAACACTATAAACCTAAACCAATCACTATACATGCATTGATAGTTATTGCATTGTCTAAATATTCAACATGATGAACACATATTGTTGTCTATTTTTAATTCAGAAAGGCCTTTTTCCTTCCCCTTTTAGGTCTGTACTCATTATCATTTTCTTGATTTGCACTTGTATATTTCCTTCTTTAAAACAGTTGGCTAAGGGCATGTCAGCTCCTTAGCTTCCCCTGAATAACAACATTGTCCGATATGGTCATACAAGTACCACTGTCTTGCTGTATCAAAACCTTAATGATTGAAACATTTGGAAGGGTTTGTGTTTGTTAAAGAATAGTTTTGAATTAAAGCAAATTAAATGTGAATTGTTCATATGATACCTTTCTTTGCACTTTACTACACCTGGATAATAGTGGATTCTTAGAATCAATGAAAAAGCGATAGTCAGTAATATGTTTCAATGGCTTAAAAAATTCTTGCAAGTAAGACTTCCACTCATATAATATTACTGGGTCCATCACATCATTTACAATATATGGAACATAGCGAACATTTCTACTTGATCTTCACACTGTTTCAGTTACCTGTAATTGAAAAAAAATATTCATATTATTTGTTCAATATCTCAAATTTGTCATTCAATATAAGCATGTAAAAATCTCTTTTCTCCATAGCCATTTCAAGGTGGTATATTTGAATTATTTTAAGCTTCATTAAAGTCAATTAAAAGTTATAGAAGACATTGCATTCATATGCAGATAACTAATGTTGTATTTTGTTAGTATATTAGTTGAATTGTTTCTCCTTTAAAACAAAAAAGCAATTTGATTTTCTGAAGATACAAAATGTACAAGTATATTACTTTTTTATTGTGAAGTTATCCAAGTTCATTCAAGTATTTATGATAAATTGAATTTATTTCAATACAAAGACATGTTATTATTTTCTAATAATACAAACAAATCATGAAATAGCTGGCATATTATTATAAGTATCTACCTATTATATTTTATGGTAATACATTTGATTTAAGTGTACAGTAAATTGCGTTTACATAGAAAATATCAGTACATAAGATTTGTAGAGTTGATTTTATTTCTCTAACTATAACATTCATATTCTCTCCACTAGTGGCACACACTGCTTTAAATATATAGTTTTTCCCCTTTGCCCAAATTAAATGAGCTGCAAAATTTTACCTCTGTTATTGTTTCTACATTAGAATGTACCCAATGCATGTTCCAGTTATACATGTAGTCTCTGTATATATTAAAAATAGTTATCCTCTGTTGCACATGTATATGTGTGTACATGTTGTAAGGATTTTTGTTGTTTTCTTCCATAAACACATATATATATATCTAGAACATTAATTTGAATGCATGTGAATACATTTTAAGTGCATTTTACAGTCAGAAAAATCAATAATAGCTAAGTCTCAAAGTGGAAATGGCTCTTATTAAAGTAACTCTTTATTACATCATGTACATACATTCTAATGAAAATATTTCATAAGTTAAAGAAAAAAATAATTACCAGATCCTTCAGACCAGACTCCAAATACATTACATTTCCTTGTTGTTTTGAAGTACAAACAAAATGTAGATTGATTCTACTTGCTGTGCATGGTGTGGAAGATAATGAACTTGTGCATAATCGCAGGAAAAATAGAGAGTTTTTTTCTACTGACATGGAAGGATTACATGAAAACATTAAGCAGTATAAATATAACTACAAATGATTTTATTTAAAAACATAAATTATAAGTTTACAATTTAAAAAAATATAACAATAACTCATTTTTGTACATATTATATTCTATTTAATAAAAACCATGTCTAAAATACTTGGGTTTTTGAAATGCGGGAAGAATACATTTTAACCTGTACATTTTGTATGTCTGTGGCATGTACCTAACTTGGTGTGAAACAATACTTAGTAAAATTCAAATGTTTTCATATCCTTTCAAAATGTATAAATATCAAATATTATCATAACTTGTGTACATGTAGTTCATATAATTATCAAGTTTTGCCTAAAATAAATGATGACAATATACATTATGCAACCATAGTATATCTGCTATATGCAATATATTTCAGTACATTTAAAAATACAAAATGTACTATTCTTATGTTTATTACTTGTGAATTTGATTTTCAAAATGATTTCTGTTTGGCCATATTTTACCATTATTTCATTTTCAAAACCACATTAAAATTGACAAGCTTAAATTGATTAAATTTCATGTGCGTAATATCTAGTCTTGATCAATAATCTTCAGGGCATGTCTATTATTTATGGTAGTTGTCCATTACATGTAATATTAAAAATCACTTCATCATACATGTTGTTGTACATGTAGTTTATGTCATGGAAATGTGCACTACAAAATAAATGACCTGAATTTTGCTTAGATCATCTGGTAGTCCCATTAAGTTCTGGTTACTAGTTTTCACATGAGTTGTGTAGTGATCTCTTTGCTCCTTGGCTAGTTGTACATGTTTGTTGTACTCTGGTAGTAAAAGTTCATTGTCCTGTTTCTAAATATTCCCACTCTTTGATATTTCGTCTGCAAAGTCTAGAGTGTTGACATAAATCAGTACAAGGTTTAGCTATAATAATATTTGGACATGACTCTTGAAAGTTCTCAAACTAACACTTCTGTAATGCATTTCAGTAGCTAAAGATTCACTTTCTTGATGTTTGTAAATAGAGCTTTTATCAGAAGGCAATACTAATACTAGATGGTTTTATAATAGGGGTCTTTCTGGGAGAGGCAAATGATTGTCAGCAGCATATTTCAAAAGGAAAATTTTAATCCTTTTTGTATCTACATATTGAAGTGCATACTTTGGAAGTTTTACAGTACTTCCATGAACCCCTGGTGAAAGGCCATTCCTGTCTGACAGCACATTTTTTTCTCTATGTATTATAAAACAAAATGCTTTCCTATAAAATATAATTCCTGATATGGTCTCTCTCGCTCTTTTATTTTATGGATTGTTGCTGATGCGTGACTACCTGAACGCATATGAGTAAATTATTAATAGTTCAGCTTTCCCAATCACACAGTGTCAGTGTTCACGGAACTCTACAGCTGAATCCATGCTAATTATTTCACTGCATGGCTCCCCATAATTTGTTTTTAATTTAAATTAATGCTGCTTTACATATTCCAGAGTGTCCTCTTCCGATGGCTCGATAAAATGGGAATGGATCATTTGGATGCAACATCGTTAGGTTCCGTCGTTGTCGTATTCGAAATTCAGCAGATTCATGTTCAGACGGATTGAATTCAAGCCGATCAGCGAAGTACAAGTCGTTAACCGGGTTCAATTCATTTATAAAATCATCGTCATGACATTCTAATATTTCAGGCGGAGCACTACAAACACTTCTTTGGCTTTCCGATTTACTCAGATTTGCCGCCATGTATCCAATATCAATAAAATGGGAACAACTGTAAAATTACTCCTGTTGAATAATTTCGAAACCGGTTGCGAGACGACGAAAAACTGCGGGAAATTAAAAAATAAACTGATTAAATTGATTTAAAAATACATTTATTTTTTATTTTTAGACATTTGCATGTCATTAATACCGTTTCCTGTCATTTTATTGGTTCATTAATATGCATTTGTCCTCTCAGCAGGTGCTCGTTTATATTATGTGACGATGCAAACTTTACGACGTCACAGTGAAAAATCGAAAATACGGCATATTGTCCCTTTTCCCCAGACGCGGTCACATATTAGCATGGTCCCCTGTACTCATGAAACTCCCTGGTAGCTGTCCAGCGTGCCCATGCATAAGGACAGCGCTGCTTGATGTAATATGTATTAAACCAAATACGTTATTCTAAGTAGCTTTAAAGGGCACCGGACACCAAATTATCAAACATCTTTTTCAGATTAATACTGCATCAATATTACTTATAAATTATGTGTATGAACTCTACAGTATCATGAAGTGTGATAACAGTGTGTGTAAACACTGATAAATCTGTTTACCGCCGTATGCATATTTTTAGCTTGATAACGAGGCTCACATGCTGTGTACGTCACAGTTGATAATACTCTATCTAACCTATGATGAAAGTAACACTGTATCATTAAAGTATATAGCTGTTTCTAATTAAAATAACACGGTTATTGTTTCTTAGGGTATATAATAACTTCATTTGCGAACGTAGTAATAGTAAAACGTTAAAATAATCTTTGGATAAAAATGCCTTATTGTGTTGTCTGGGGTTGCAAAAGTAATTCTTCAACCGACAAAACTGTCTCTTGGTTTAGTTTTCCAAAAGATCAACCGAGGTTTAAAGCATGGGTACATTATTGCAAACGTCAGGATTTCACTCCTTCAAAATACAGTAAAATATGTGGAAAGCATTTCACAAAGAGCCAGTATAGTAGGGATCCAG
>MJUT01023657.1:23004-35796 GCA_002080005.1 Gigantidas platifrons
TGAGGATAACATTTCTTTCCATGCTAAATTGTCCAATCTGATATCACGACTTTCTTTTTCCTCGTGATCGGCATCCATGGACATCAGAATGGTCCGAGATTTCTGACATTTCTGTTGCATTGGAGCTCATTTCTGCCATCGGTTCAAACTGATGCGGTTGAATATTGTCTAGTGAAGGTATACATAAAGTATCTTCATCGTCAATAGTGTCGTTTAAATCCATAATGTGTGGTGTTGTTTACAAGTGAAAGCGTGTGTTGTTATAAATAATTAACAACTGTGACGTCACGCTAACTTTTGTGCACTACCTTATTAATTGTCGGCAGTTTCCGGAGATTATCAAAACGTGTGTGAAATGTACATTCCTACAGTAATTTGGTAGAGATAATTGCTATGCCGTTGTTCTCTTTCATTTAATTCTGACATTAACAAATGAAAAACAAAAAATTATTTTTCATGTCCGGTGTCCTTTAATAATCTATTAATTCATCATATGTGGAATTATGCAATATTATAACATTTGAAAAGTGTTCAGTTAAACTCCAAATCAATTAATGATATAATTTACTCATACACTTCTACTTTGTAATATCATATAAATTACATGATGACGTAAAAGTCCTGGAATAACATCAGGATCTGACGTCAACATCATCGAATAACAGATCTATGACGTAAAAATCATGGAAAGACATCAACATCTTCATGTTAGACCATGGTTTGTAAAAGTTCACTATTGTTGATTACTGCATACAAACTTCACAGGAAAAATGCGTATTTATGATACAATTAGTATTAAACTATTACATCAAGGATATGTAAAGACTCGTCTCATTTTATCTTTCAAAATATTTTTCATGAGATATCAACACCTTGTTCACAATTATTATGTCACGTGTGTACATATGAAAAGAGGTGGTATTGTTAATTATTCTTAATCTCAAATTAACTATTTTTCTCTATATATAGTATGCCTTCCATTGGCCGGGCAATAATTACATGATGGGTTACGCCATTGAGCCTTTTCATAGTGCACATATGTTATATATTACAATGTCTCCGTCACAAAGATTTAATATATTGAAACTAACGCTCGCTTCCCCCATGCATAAGTGACATTACCTGATTTTAGCAATCATGTTTAGGTCATTCGCCTTTATTGTTGCCAAACACATTTAAATTATTCTCTTTCGACAATTTTGATATTTAGCATACATAATGAAGGTTATTCCGGAAACGGGTCGTGTGCACTAATGCAAAAGTAGATATCAATTCAGTGCTCACGACATGTTTCGGGAATAACCTTCATTAGGAATGATGGAAGGCCAAATAATTTAAAATTTTGGAAGTAATAAAATCGAAGAGCCTAACTTTGATATATACGCTTTTATTATGTATAAAGACACATATAATGTATAACCATGCAACAATAATTTCATGTATTGCTGAATTAATCAGTGTGGGCAATATCTAATTACTTAAGTACATGTGGTACATTTTTGTAGTACATGTGATACATTTTTGTAGTACATGTGATCACATTAGAGAATATCTAAGGAGCAATCAAACACGGACAATCCAGAGACACTAGAAACATAGGGTACATAATAAGACGAAAAACAAAGCAAAAATACAACACAATATGTGTTGGAAACAACCATGTGCAAACAAACACAAATAACGTAAATAAGACATGAACACTCCTACAAATAATTGGATGTAAAGACGAAATGAACATCGTTTTAATGCTGAAATGATAACGAACATCACAACACGGACATTAGAACGTAACGATACATAATAGGACAACACAAAATACTAAACAAGATGAGCAACACGGAACCCCATAAAAAAAAACGAGAGTGAAAACAATTAAAAACATAGTCGCTTTGTCAATGTCCAATTTGCACACTAAGTTTGATATCTACATTTGAATTACGTTAATTATCGAGCATAGATAGATAAATAACGAGTCACACACCTCTGAATTACTAACAATTGCATGCTGTATTTTAAAATGCAGTAATAGAAAAAGATAAAATCAAAACCGGGTATATTGTTTGTAAACAAACTCAATAATGAACTTGACATTTATAATAACACACTAATACTTCTCACCCCCCACCCCTTCCCCATTTTTGTTTACATTTTACATGTTTATTGCAATACATGTAATTAAAATAATAATATTAGTTCAGGGAAGATATTTCGAAAATGTTATCGTTTTCGTTAATATATTATTTTTCAAGTATTTCATTAACTTCGTTGTATCGCTAATTACAATCTTTATTGAAAGCGTTACATTTATTAGAGAAAAACAAATAAGTACCAGTACCTTAACCTTGTATCGTTAATATTAGTAACATGTCATATAATTATAGTATAACTAACTGTGATATCCGATTGCCAAAAATATGTCACGATAAATCACGAATACGCGAAGCGCATGAGTGAATTATCAGTGTTGTATGGTCATGAGTGACATCGAAGTTAGTTATACTGTTTATTATATAGACTGTTTTGAGCCAATAAATTTGATATTTTCTTTCATCTGCATTGTATGTGTTAATGTCTTTATTGCGCATTAATATACAACTATGTCCTTGGCCACTCGTTGACTCCGCCCACTTTATTTTTTGAAGTTAAAATCGTGCCGCCTTTTGGACATGGATTTATGACTGAAAAGTTTGTCTAATGCTTTCAATTTTGTAAATAAATAAATTAATGTGCACATATTTCGATTAGGAATGTAATTTTCATGTTGTTTACTTTTAAACTTTGTGACCATAGTATGCACTCGACTTTGAAAGACACAATTTTATTTATTGACACTTGATTTGTGTTTCGTTTTTATTATGTACATTTCATTTAAAACCTTGTGGAAATAATTTGTTTGTGAAAGAAGTCGGACCCATGCCAATATTTGGCCGTTAAGAAAACCAAAATTATTTCAAATTCGACGGATTATATTAATAATTAGAAAACAAGTAATTACACAATAGAACAGCTAGGAAGTGTAAATCGTTAAATATGGGTCCAAACGGTACAAACGTTAAATGTGTAATTCAAACAGAATATAACGGAAAGAAAATGGACTAAAGTTCAATCAGAATCGGAATCACTAAACGATAAATGTAGGATTCTTTTATGTTTTGTTTTTGCTATTTGTATTCTGGAATCATCAGTTTGTATTTTTTGACTAGATTGGGGATTGTTAAGATTAAAAGTTTCGCCGTAAATGTAAGTATTCCCATAAAAAAGGAGATGACATCTTGGTGTCATAAGTCATTGAACTAATACTTGTGGTTGACGAAAGCTGTGACAAATTTGGATTCATTTCCCAAGAAGCAATAGAACGAACACTGTTGTTTGGAGATAATTTATAGCAGACGATTTTTGGGGAGTGGTTAAAGTTTTACTGTTGAAAAGATTATTTCTGCCGAGACCACATGTTTTTAGAGCATAATTCTGCCATGAAAAGTATTAAAACTGTCAATGTTTGTCAAATTTACCTGCCTTTTATTGTATCACAATGAAATACTAGATTAAGATATCATTCTGTTTATTTTCTTTAAATCTTTCCTTTATCGTAAATGAAACTAACAATCTGTCAATGAAATGAAGCAAAGGGACATCACTCATATAATATTCTAAAAAAATAGTTCCGGCTCGAAAAATGGAGGGAAAAATAGCGAGAGTGAAAATAAAAATGGTAATTTAACAAGTGAAAATATCGTTTTTATGTAACTCGAAAATCACGGTATTTCATCAATATCTATATAATAAATAGTGTTAGTCATTTTAGTATAATACAATTGCCATCACATGAATGACCAGTAATAATCAACAGTCATTATATATATATATCTGTTTTCATTTTTTTAAATCTAGTATTGATATAAATCTTATTGTACTGATGTAGTGTAGGGTAACATTTAACGTATATACCTGTTTATTATCTCCCTTTCTATTTTGACTGGTTTTACGCTTCAGTAAGTTTTAGTGTATGTGTTTAGCTTATGTAATACAGAGTTAACAGAAAAAGATGATATGAAAACAAGGTAATCTATATTGTGAGCATTATCGACAGAGAGGTATAATATACTGAAGTGGAAAAGAAACGCAGGGTAACATAATATGTTCGTATTTTTAACTGCGTGGCGTAAAATAACGAAAACTGGGCAGACAAGTGGCTTGGTCAGTGCGCACTAAATTCGGTTTTTAAAGTTATTCAACCGTGAAAGTTATCATGTTACTCAGAGAAAGTGATAAAAATCTAATAATAGGTGCAGAATAATGAAAAAAAGTTCGTCAACACATCGTGTCATACCACTTTACACTCCTGAGGTATACACATAATTTTTCGCTATTTAAAGTTAACTTGAATCTATTGTAATCATGCCACAGCTTACATAGGGATCAGGCTATTGCATTGCTAATGCAAGGTCAAAGGCAACACGAAGTTGCTTTGTAATTTGGTGTGAATGTTTCCACCATAAAGCGTTTTGACCGTTTTCTGAGAGATACTGGAAGTTTGCCGACCGTAACGACGCCATGTCAAGACAGCGAAATTCGCTTTGTCCACCTGCGTAATCGCCATGTTACTGCCACTGAAACCGCGCTTACTACGGTAGGCAATCATGATCGCTACTGTGCGAATCCGATTGCGCGAGTTTGGTCTGCCAGATTGTCGACCTTACATTGGCTTTGCTCTCACTTGTGCGTCGTATGTCTGTTCTCAGATGAGTTGGGTTCACTCTTGTTCGTCCTGACGTCGACGTCGTGCATACCGAAGGCGCGGAGAACGCTTCGCCGACGTTTGCGTTCTTGAGAGGAATATGTTTGGGGATCCCTCGCTTATGGTCTGTGGAGGGATATATCACGGTTTAAAGTCGCCGTCGATTGTGATAGCATGTAATTTAATAGGCGTAATATATAGGGATGAAATCCACTGGCCGGTTGCTCTTCTATTTGTGCAACAGCATCACCTAACTTTCGTGCAGGATTACGCCCGGTTCCATTTAGATTAGACAGGGAAAATATAAACATCAGTATGCGCCCTGATCTGCAAATAGACGGGAAAGAGGTAATGCGACTTGAACAAAACACAAAGTAGGTATAATTCTGCTTAATATTATTTACCGATATCCAACTGAAGCTGGAGCTCTGTTTTGGAATAACTATCGCACTGGACTGTTCCAGTAAGATAATTTCATTGGGAGATTGTAATGTTGATTTTGTAATCCTACTACCTAAAGAAGTGGGCGACACTATGCAATTCAATTCAATATTTTATTAAAGTATCATCTCTTAGACATAATATTTGTACAATAAACAATATTAAAAGTGCTTACATATAAATATTAAGAGTCATTCAATGCAGAATTAAAAGAGACTATATGCATTTAAATAACTTGATAATAACATAAAAACTACAATTGATGTACATGTATAAGAAAGGAAGAACTATTTACAGTTTAAACTATTTCAAAGTCTTGTTAAAATTTGTAAACATGTTTTGGCACATATTCTAATCATATTTTCACTTGAGAATAAACACATTATTTTATCTTCATTATTAAAAGACATAAAATCAACGGTATAGCTTCTTCCAACATTAAATACATTTTCTCAAAAATCATCATAAAATGGACATTTTAAAAGTACATGTGTTTCATCCTCTATAAAATCACTACAAACACAACAAATTCGTTCTTCAATTCTCAAATTTTCAAATCGACCCGTTTCTATTCTAAATGGTGCAACTCCACATCTAAATTTAATGAATGCACTCCGGTGTGAAAATGGCAAAGCTATTTTGCAGTACATTTTTGTTTCAAAACTATTTTTAAAAAGTCGATACGTTCTGAGTTTATTTCCACCTCTACCAGATACAGATCTTTCTAAACTTAAAAATGTTAACAGCAAACAATACTAGAAGACCATTATTATGCTTATTACAGGTGAATGTAACCGCTCGGACCTCCCACCCCTACACCATCAACACGACATCTCTCCTAGTTAATATGACAACATTGGCAAATATAATATCTTAAACGATTATTTCTGTTTTATATTAGACTTTCAAGACGAACATACCGAATTATCCGATTTTGATGACAAAGGACGAAATAAACTTACTGACATCAATATCCAATGTCAGGAGATAGCTGATAAAAAATCACTATTTAACACGAATAAATATGTGGGTCCCGATCGTATTAGCATTCACAGGCTTAAGGAAGTAATGCACAAGATTTGCACACCAACTTTGTCTATTGTTCGAAAAATCTCTTCAATAACGTAAATTCCCTAGGACTGGAAATTAACCCATGTAATCTCAATATTTAAAAGTGGAGTTAAAACATTGGCATATACCTATTGCACTACTTTGTACTGTTAGCAAAATTTTCGAAAACGTAGTATTCAAATATGTATTCAACTTCTTTGTTCATAATGCCCTAATTGATAAATTCAAGTCAGGATGTATACCTGATCACTCCACGTCGCACTAACTAATAGAAATTACACACGAAATTATGTAATCCCTTGATAATCAAGAATTGATCTGCTCAATTTTTTGTTATGTCAGTAAGGCCTTTGACCGATCTTGATTGAGGGGCTTACTGCTAAACTTAGAACGGTATGGCATTACATGTAATCTTCTCCGGCTGTAATAGAGTTACATCTCCAACAGAGGACAACATGTCATTATCAAAGACATCTTCTCATTGACAAATAATGTAAAAGCTGGAGTTCTCCAGGGGTCAATCCTTGGACCTCTGTTGATTTTTTACATTTAGTAATAACATTGTCGATGATATGCTTGGATTGTGTAGATTGTTTGCTGATGATACGTCCGTTGGCGAAAGATCACTTGAAATTAACCATCTGCGTTCTATGGTTAATATTGATTTATATAACACTACGCATTGTGCGAAACAATGGCTAGTCAAACTAAATCCCGAAAAAAAACATAAATAGTGTACTTCAGTACCAGGTTCTCTCCAGTTGATTTACACTTCTCTAAATATAGTATTAAAATTAAACCTGTTGATGCTCACACGCACATTGGGGTTACTCTCAGTACTGACGGAAAATGGTCTAAGCATATTAACAATGTTGTTGTCAAAGCATTCAGACATCCGTTTGGCGTAAGATCAAATTTAAGGTGTCTAGAATCTGTTTAGAAAATATTTGCATGATATTCCTTATTCCACTTCTTGAATATTCCTGTGAAGCTTGGGACGGTTGTACAGTTGCCGATTCTGGCAGACTTGAGCAACTTCAACTTGAATCATCTAGAATCGTCTGAGAGCTAATGCAAGTTTGTGTTCTTTATATGCAGAAACGGGTGGGAGAAACTTAATACCAGACGCACAATCAGAAAGTTGTCACTTTTGTATTACATAGTTAAAGGTGATACATTCGATTATATAAGTGATTTGCTGCCACGCACTGTCAACCAGGACAATTTGTACAATTTACGAAATGCAAATAATTTCATTATTCCACGGTGTCGTCTTACCCTATATCAAAATTCATTTTTCCAGTCATTATGCATCCCTGGAATAATTTACTCTAATATATCAGAGATTCACCTATTAATTCCATTCTCAAATCTAGATTAACGACATACTACAACAATCCAGCAAAACCTCCTAAATATGATTCGTTTTTTCATGTCCGGAAAGTAGTATGCATACTCATTGTAAACACAGTTGTAGTAGCTTAAAAGGTTACCTTTTTTATATGTAATCTGACCGATTATTGTTACTGTAACTGCAACAATTATGTGGAAAACAATGAACACTACTTCTTGCACAGTAAATTATTTGTTATTAGAGAGAAATATCATGTTGAACAATATTAGAGATCTTGGGCTAGATATATCCATTAACAATATAGTGTATGGAAATTCAGATTTCAACTGCTGTTCACAGATATATACTAGATACTAAAAGATTTGTCTAATGCTTACGTATTTCTAACACATCTGACGAAAACGGCCCATTATCAATCACAATATATCTTCCAATACTATGTCATTTTTTTTTCTTTAATAAATATGAATGACATAATGTTATGTTTGTGTAATATATGTTCTACTTAATGATGGATATGTAACGGAGAAGACCTCGTAAGTTTATAACTTGTGTCTGATTCATTGCCTGTATTTATTTGACAATAAAATAAGTGTAAAGTAAAGTAGCACAGATAACGTAAATATGACATGGTGAGTCCTCCTATAAAGAACTGGAGGTATTTTTGTATTTAATGTTTTACCATTTTGAAATATGTTTTATTGTTATTTACTTTCAGGGATAAACATCATCTGCGGTATGCATTGTGTACAGCTGGACAAAATATACATCCTAGTATCAGCAATACTGATGACAATAACTCTGGTTATTTGGTTAGAATATACTAACCATGTGCATCAACATATTCATTTACCCGTGCGAGTATCTGAACAGTTAAATGACAATACTAATAGTAAGCATAATGCATTCACTATAGATAAAACGACGAACTACAGTAACAATATTACTATTACAAGAGCATTCGACACCGATGTTTATTTATTTTCCGCGTTCAACGTACGTTATGAAGATTTTCAGTATCCCTTTGACAAAAGTAAATATCGTGTTAACAACAATCCCCCGACGGACGTCATTTTAATAAACGGTTGGCAACGTCAAAGTGTACAAAATCGAAATGTTAAATGTTGTGTTTTACTAAAAAACAACACGGTGGTGGAAATTAAGTCTAACAGGGAAAATATGCAATATCCGTCATCGCTCCGTGCAATACAATACGTTTGTCCAAGTGCAGTTGAAACATATTTGATAAAACTGGTTTCCGTAGTTTTGGGTGATAAGAAGTGTTCTAACAATACTAACTATTATGTAAATTTGAACAGAGGATCCCTTATACGGAACTCTAAGTTGGCTGTTTGTACTAAATTAACATATGATTCAGTGGACGCTGCACAATTGGTGGAATGGTTTGAAGCACAACGGATACTTGGTGTGGATAAAGTTGTAACATACCCGTTTAAACTTAATGCAAATGCTTTGAAAGTGTTAAAATACTATGAATCTACAGGGTTCTTAGATGTAATACATGGCTTCTATTTACCTGAGCTAGGTGAGTAACATTTAACTATAGGTCTTATATTGTAAGCAAGGATACAATATTGCTCAATACGTCCACTCCGCCAGTTAGCATGTAGTAACTAAATATATATCTCTTTTGTCAGCTAGTATGTAATAACAAAGTATATATCTCCCCTGTCAGCTAGTATGTAATATAAAAGTGTATATCCCTCTTGCAACTAGCATGTAATAACTAAATATGTATCTCCTCAGTCAGCTTGTATGAATAACTCACTATGCATCTCATCAGTCAGCTAGTATGTTATAGCTAAATATAAATCTCCTCTGTCAACTAGTATGCAATAACTAAAGATACATCTCCTCTGTCACCTAGAATGTAATAGCTAAATATATATCTCCTTGGTCACCTATTATGTAATAACTAAATATATATCTCCACTGTCAGCTAGCATGTAATAATTAAATATATATTTCATCTGTCAGCTAGCATGAATAACTTACAATGTATTTTGCATATCCTTTGTCAGCTAGTATGCAATAACTAAGTATATATTTCCCTGGTCAGCTAATCTGTAATAAGAAAATGTATATCTATTATGTCATCAAGAATATAATAACTAAATGTACATCTCTGTCAAAAAGTATGTACTAACTAAATATATACCGCCTCTGTCAGCTAGTATATAATAACTAAATACATTTCTCCTTTGTCACCAAGAATGTAATAACCACATACATATCTCTTCTGTCAGCTAGCATGGTATAACTAAATTGATCGATCATTTGTTACAGTTTCCTTTCATCTTTACTACCCGATAAATTTAGCAACAACGTTCGGTTGACCACCGACTCGTGCTGCAAGAAATTATCAGCTGTTGGTCATGTGTCATGCGCGGTCTAACGTGACGTCACTAAACCTTTCATTAAAAAAGGTCAATATACAACAAGAAAATCACAAAACTGTGTTAAAATTGTGAAATTACCGATAAAAAAATATTAGTATTAACAAAAGGACAAAACACAAAAAAAAAACCACAAAGCTGTGTTAAAATTGTGAAAATACCGATAAAAAAATTATTAGTATTTGTTTTCGCTCGACAAGTATCATCAGGTCCATATTAGATTCGCTCTTCGAGCTCATCTGATATGGAACTGATCATCCTTGTCTTGCGAAAAAAATACTAATAAATAATATGTATATTTCTTCTGTCAGCTAGTATGTAATAAATAAATGCATATCTCCTCTGTCAGTAATAATGAATAACTTACTATGCATCCTCTCTGTCAGCTACTATGTAATAACGTACTATGCATTTCATCTTTCAGCTAGTATGTAATAACAATATATATACGTCTCCTTTGCCAACTAGTATGTAATAACTAAATATATACCTCCTCCGTCTTCTAGTATTTAATAACTAAATATATCTCTCTTTTATCAGCTACATTGTAGTGTGTAATAAGTAACTATATATTTCCAATATCCGATACTATGTAATAACTAAATATATATCTCCTCACTCACCTATTATGTAATACCTATATATATATTTCCGCTGTCAGCTAGTATGTAATAACTAAATATTATCCTCTGTCAGCTAGTATATAATAACTAAATATACATCTCACCAAGAATGTAATATCTACATACATATCTCTTCTGTCAGCTAGCATGTAATAAATAAATGTTTACCTCCTCTGTCAGCTAGTTTGTAATAACTAAATATGTATTTCCTCTGTCAGCTAGCATGAATAATTGACAATGCATTTTCTCTGTCAGCTATTATGTAATAACTCACCATGCATCTCCTTTGTCAGCTAGTATATACTAAATAAATATATGTTTCCTTTGTCACCTAGAATGTAATAACTAAATATATCTCTCCCCTGTCAGCTACTATGTAATAACTAGACATATATCTTCCCTGTGAGCTAGCATGTAATGACTAAATATATATCTACCCTATCAGCTAGTCTGAATAACTTACTATGCATTCTCTCTGTCAACTAATATTTAATAACATACCATGCATCTCGTCTTTAAGCTAGTATGTAATAACTAACTATATATCTCCTATGTCAGCTAATATGTAATAAGTATATATATATATATGCCAGCTAGTATGTAATAATTAAATTTAAACGTCTCCTCTGTCAGCTAGTATGTAATAACTAAATATCTATCTCCTCTGTCAGCTAGTATGTAATAACAAAATATACATCCTCTCTGCCAGCTAGTATGTAATAACTAATTATGTATATTTTATGTCAGCTATTATGCAATGACTAAATATGCATCTCCTCTGTCAGCTATATCCTCTGTCAGCTAGTATACAATAAATAAAAATATATACAATCTGTTAGCTAGTTTGCAATAACTAAATATATATCCTATCTGTTATGTTATCTAGTATATAATAACTAATATTAGATTAGTGTCAACTCCTGAGAGGACTGTTCTCTTATGATGTTGTCTATTGAGGTATGGTGTTGCGGCTACGTCGAGGGAACCATATCCCAACAGACATCACTATAGGAAAACTGTTCTCGAGGGTAAAAACAATAATATAGTTAGTAAATAACATCCCATTCCAGACATCTGATACGAAACGATAATCCTTGTCTTGCGAAAGAAATACTAATAATTAATATGTATATCTCTTCTGTCAGCTAGTATGTAAAAACTAAATATATATTTCCTCTGTCAGCTAGTATGCAATAACTAAATATATATCGTCTCTGTCAGTAAAAATGAATAACTTACTATGCATCCTTTCTGTCAGCTAGTATGTAATAACGTACTATGCATCTCATCTTTCAGTTAATATGTAATAACTATACATATATACATCTCCTTTGCAAACTAGTATGTAATAACTAAATATATACCTCCTCTGTCATCTAGTATTTAATGACTAAATATATCTCTCTTTTATCAGCTAGTGTGTAATAAGTAAATATTTATCTCCATTATCCGATACTATGTAATAACTAAATATACATCTCCGCTGTCAGCTAGTATGCAATAACTAAATATACATCTCCTTTGTCACCAAGAATGTAATAACTACATAAATATATCTTCTGTCAGCTAGCATGTAATAACTAAATGAAAGACATTTTAGTGCACAAAAAGCATAATAGCATGTACTTTAAACAACCGAATAAATGTGAACCTTGTGGACGAAACTGCGCAATATGCCCGTATGTACGCAACACGCAATTCTTTGGAAACTATGAAGGGAAAACATTTGGCGTGAAAAATTGTATTAACTGTACGACAGCGAATGTGGTATATGCATTATTTTTTAAGAGTTGCGACTGCTTTATTTGTGTAGGGGAGACTAGTGATACTCTTTATCAAATACATTTACTTAATCTTTCCTTAATTCGAAGACAAAAACCAGATCCTGTTGCATTACATTTTAATTCTGCAAACCACTCAATCAACGATTATGAAATAGTTGCTCTTGAAAAAATTGTGGCGATGATATATATATACAGACGATAGAAAATGTTATTGTAAATTGTGACGTTATTCATTGTGATTGTAAATGTTGTTACTAACGCATACAAAAGTTCCGCTGAAGAAGGCCGGCTTGACCGGTCGAAAGCTCCGGATTTGAATTTAAGAGATTATGTTATATATATATATATATATATATATATATAT
>MJUT01023657.1:59420-71534 GCA_002080005.1 Gigantidas platifrons
TACCCATAATGCACATGATCTCTCATTGTTTTGGACTTATACAGGCACTTTAATAAAAACAAATGACGGTCTTAAACTACTTTTATAGACCAAAAACTCCCCTTATATTGAAATCATACAGTCAGTTAAGTTTAGATTTTAACCGCCTACTGTGTTTCTTAGATTTTAACCGTCTACTGTGATTCTTAGATTTTCACTGTCTATTGTGATTCTAAGATTTTAATCTACTTATGATTTACTAGTGTTATAAATAAAATTGTATATACCGAAACACAGAAGTTTTAAATGAACACAGAGAGCATTTATGCTACTTTTTACTGTTTACTGAAGTAACCCAGACATGTTGTTAGTGTTTTAAATATGCATCATGATTTTATAGAACTAGGCTACATAGATGTACTGTGTATAAAAACAATCTTAGTCAGTGTTTGATTTTTATTAACTGTATCGTTTAAAGTATACATAGACTACTTTTATGTTAGTAAAAAAAATTACAACTGCGCACCTGTATATATTCACTTGGTGGAGGATTGTTCAACATACACATTTCAAGTATGGTTATCCTTAGAAGGATGTGAAGATCCAGAGGTTGATAGGTAGTGCTTTCCATATGCGAGCAAAATGCATACCCTCACAAATAACCTAGTCATCAGTATTAATAGATACCGCTCTAATCATGAATTGTATACATAGTATGTTTGAAATTCGTGACATAGAAACCATCACATGTATACTATTAAATATATGTTTGTTTGATTGTGTTTGATGCCACTTTCAACAATATTTCAGTTTTATTGGTGGACCAGGATGAAACTACCGACCTTTCGTCAACCACTAACAAGCTTGATCACATAATGTTCTACCCCTCGCCCTGATCGAGATTCGAACTCGCAACTTAAGTGGTGATAGGCACTAATTGTATATGTAGTTGTAAATTCAACCATCATACGATCTTGGCCACTACGACCTCTTCTCCCTTATCGAAATTCAAACTCACAACATCAGTGGTGATAGACACTGACTCCATATTGACAGCCCATTATATCAATTATATTAAAGAAATTGCAATATTGTGTTAGTTGGGTTATGGCTTTTAACGCCAATTTTAAAAATATATCAGGTATATTATGGGGTAAGTTTTATTGGTAGATGCAACAGGAGCGCTCCGAGGGCCGGAGAAAACAATCGACTTAACGAGATTGCAATTATGGTTTACAACTGTATATTGACAACCTTAATTATTGATTTTACTAGGATCGTGTTTCATTGGATAAAACCATTGCGGGAATCACCGTAGACACAAAGCTTCACTTTACAACGCATTGGGCACCAACTGTAGAAAATGCTCATCTTAACATAGAACGGTTTCTAAACTCAACTCGAGCAGAAAAGGATAGGGTTAAAAATATTCATATGCCACAGAGAGTGATTCCAGGGTCGGTGAGAACGCATGATTACGATCCATTCCGGGGATTTAAACGGTAAGAAACATGTACACTAATGTAATTAAGTAATTTGTATATCACGGTTTCCCGTGTTAAACGGTTTAATAATCGAACGCGAATCGTGAGATTGTTTGACCGCTTAACTCGGGAAAACCGTAGAAAAAATGATTTGTAATATGAAGACATGCAATATGACATCTAGCTCGTTGGTTGATTATTGCAAGTCTCTGTTAGAGTAATAAAACTGCAATCCAGCTTTAAATTGTGCAATATCTCGTATCTGCGTGTATAATATCTCGTATCTGCGTGTATTATTTCGTAGTTCTTAGCTGATGCTTACATTCTGGTATATAAACCAAATAAAAAGATCAAAGGAAAAGAATGCATGCGTATGCTATATATATATATATTGAATTTAGTGTGCTTGATACATTTCTGGAATAACCTTCTTCAGCTACACTCAAAACGGAAAGATTGACAATCCAAATAATTTAAGTGTCTGGCAGCAATAAAACAAAAGGGCCTAAACATGATATCCAAATCGCGTAAGGTCATCTATGCCTTAATTATCTTAATTATTACATTGTTTAGAGACTGTAAATAAAAGATTTATTTAATAAACCATACAAGTGTAGAAATACCAACTACCAGCAGTGGTATTAACCCAGTGATAGTAATACAAATTGTTATCGAATTAGTTCACAAGGCACGTTTCATTATAACTTCCGTCAACTACGCTCATATTCAAAATATTAGAAAGAAAAATAATGTGAAAATCGCTAGGAGCAAACAAACCAAAGCGGCCTAAACAGGGTAATAAAACCTGGCCAAGATCACTTATTCCTGATGGAGGTGAGCATTAGTTTTGAAAATTATTAATAATTAATAATAATTAGTTCTGTAATAGATATTCAAGTTAAACAAATGTCCACAATACATACATATTATTCAGTCCATTAACTTCATTCAATCAAATATTTTAATTCGGATAATTTATTATATACTAAAATGTAGTATTGTTGATTCAGGCTAAGTTGGCAGAGCGTGGCTATCGGTCAGAGTTCAATTGGAATCTGCATTTTTAATTTAGGGTGGACAGGTAAAATAGTTTACATCTGCATACACTGATCCATTTAATTAGAGTCAATTGACAATGATTATACCTTTTATATTCTATTGTAGTTATTGATTGATTCATTCACAAAAATATAATACAATCATTAACAAATCCATCGACCATGCAGCTGCATTTTCCATATATCAAATGATAATTTATTTATATTTATTTATCCTCATGAGCAAAATTTAATAATTACAGAGAAAATATAACTATATATATTAAACCATCATCAAAAGATAATTAAAAGTAGTAAACAATGTTGTTTAATAGATATATGTTTATTCTCCTAATCAAAGCTGCAACAGAGGCACTCTCTCCGATTTAAAAAAAAATGGTGTCCTAAGTTGCAAAAAAATAACAGTGAGGAAAATATTTGTCGTACAACATATTTGTTCGAAATAAAATACTGTGGCTGTCCTACATCTGAGTTGAACGGATGGGTAATATGTTTTGGTAAAAAGTCGAATTATGGACTTTCTCAAAATTGTTTAGTGAAAAGCGGACATTTGGGTATGCCTTTCTTCTCCACCTTTTTCCTTTTCCTCTTCCCCTTTATTGTTAAAACAGTTGGCCGTCTATTTAAATGCAAACAACAATACTATGCATAGCCGACTGTTGTTATTTGTACGAGAACCTGGTGCTACATATAAGTAGTAGATTCGTCCACAGTCATAGGTTGAAGTTCAAACAGGCCGACCAGTTTACATTGTAACATCAATACCCACTACTTAAATTATGCCTAATATATTTAATGGCATTCACATACATGTATGCCATAAAATACATTTTTAATGATTTTAAAAAAATATATAAAAAATACACAATGCAAGAGCTATTCTATACAGAGTTGTGAGAGACTTTTAAAAAGAATCATTAAACTTGGTTTATTTACATTATAAACTTTATATATGGAAACACCCATTATGCCTTATGTGGCTGTGGTCATCATGATACCTAACGTCATTATAATGATAGAGCCGTCGTGGTTGTATTCGTTTGGTAGTTGGATGTATGACTACATATGCAATCAGTGGCTATCACCACCAAAGTTTTAAGTTCGAATCCACCTCAGGAGAGGTATACTACATACAAAATTATGAGATAAAGTTTGTCAGTAACTTGCGACAGGTCGGTGGTTTTCTGCGGGTACTCTGGTTTCTTTCATCAATAAAACTGACAGCCACGATGTTATATAATATACTATAATGACGACATTGTGATACGATTGTCCTTTACCCAATCGGTAATAAATATCAGTAAATAAAACAGCATTGAAAACATCATGGAAGATAATTTTGGAATGGGCAATAATTATGATAAAATTTGAAGACCATATTAATATTGACACAAAGGAGGGTTAAGGTCATTGTTATGGTTTTAACGCCAATTTCAACTATATTATAGCAATATCGTGGCGGGCAATTTTATTGGTGAAGGAAATCAGAGTACCTGGAGAAAACTACCGTCAAGTGACTGATGACCTATGGATATTTCTTACGACCATGGCATGGTAGTTAGATTTATCTAAGTAATTATTGACTATATCATTGCTAAAAGTAATTATCTCTCAGGTTATTGTGTAAACAAGAAAACAGGACCCTATGTTATATCCGTATCGCTGGATGTTATAATGGGGTGGGATAGGGGTAAATATTCATTTCATTTTATGGAAGGTAATTTTGATGATAACACTTCGTTGAAAATATGAAGCCCAACGTAAATTAATACAAAAACGTGTATACCCTGGTTACATCCCTGCTAATCACTTTAACAAGAATAGGTGGGTGTGACCGTTATGGCAGTAATGATACCTGTACTATTGACAAATGGAGTTGGGAGGGACAACATTGTGGTCAAGAAGACCACATTCAATAAAAAACATAGAAACGTTAGATGATAAATGATTATATTTCGTAGAGCGGACAATGGGCATGGCATGAATGACGACAGATAAAAAACGACACAAAAGAATCACATTTATATTTTCTATGTTTCAAAATGCCTTCATAGGAAATGTTGTTATTAATATTTATTAAGGGTAGAAATGCTCTTGCTTGACAATAGTGTTCTTTAAAATATATCTGTTGAACACACAATTAAACCTTCATATAAAGTCAATTAATTATTTCATTTTTGTTTGTTTGCTTCATAGCACAATTTGTCGGAAGTATACGATAAAACGATTAATATATGATCTTTTATCCAAATTTTGCACTTATCCCCATTGATTCAACTTTTATTTCCTACCTGTTTATTTAACATCAATTAGAGGTTGATTTGACCAAAATACCTGGTAATTGGTTCCAGTATGCGTATATGTATAAGGTTTTAATAAATGAAAGGGGAAATTAAGGTTTTTAGTGGGTTTCGCGTTACTCGACCTTTAGTTTTATGTGTATGTTTTGTAGGTCGTTGTTTGTCCTTTGGTACTTCTTCTTTTGGTCATGGTGTTGTCTGTTCTTCTTCGATATACGGTTTCTGATTACTCCTTGGGTATCTTCAAAATCTTTTTATATATTGATATGTAAATAAATGTGAAGTTTTGAAAACTTTCTATTTATACAAAGTGAGATTTAGGGTAAATGTAATGTCCAATGTACATAATCTGAACAGTTTGAATAAATATATTTTATTTAAATTTTGCATATCGTAAGAATCAGCTTATTATAATTTAAAGTTAAACCTCATTTACTGAGGCAAATAATTCCTTTAAATATATGGTATTATATAAAAAGAAAATGATAAGACACATGTTAAATAACTTAGACAGTCTTCTACAATTACATATTCAATTACACAATTATAACAGTGAATTACAAGAATCCATAGTAAACATAGATTGAAAGATTATGAACATTTAATAGTGTGTAGACTTTCTTTTAGATATTGTGTACTCGATACAACACTACGTGATAAATTTTGCCAATGACTTGTGGTTTTCGCCAGTTACTCCAGTTTCCCTCTCCAAGAAAACCGACCGTCTCGATATAGATAAAATATTGTTGAACGTGACGTTAAACACCATAAACAGTCTTATTAATATTGTAACAATTATTATAGTGGTTTAATATAATTTTAAATGTGATTATAATTATTTTTTAGTTAAAGAGGGAGCTGCATTTTTGACCAAAACAATTATATGTTTTGGAAATTGGTAAATAGCTTTAAAATGATGAAATAAAGGTAAATTTTTCATATTAAGCAATTTTTCGTACAACTTTTCGTCTTTCGAGAACAAACATTACAATCGATTAATTATTGCCTTGCAAGGACATAATTTGACATCGCTTTCTCCGTATGCAACTGACCTTACTAGTGACAGGTAAAAACGAACAATTTGTATTTTGTCACTTATTAACTGCAAACTTGCTAGTTCTTTTTTCGTAATTAACGCCGACTAAAAGCAGATTCACAGAAAATAAAAAATAAGTGCATTGTTGTACTGATTTAATGACGATTCGGCAAACTCCGTAAGCAATGCCGATAAAGATGACGTTCATTTCTTGATCGAATTCAAAACACGAGCACTTGTACCTTTTTTCCCCAATGCGCGTACATTTCATAACATTTATAAGTTACATAAACACGTTTTATTAAGATATCAATCATATCTGATTGTTTTTATGGGTAGCATAAAATTACGATTTTAGATAAATAACAGTTTATATTTCAGTTGTATTCATTATTAAGAATTGTATGTATTCAAAACCGGAGATCAACGTCACTAAATGACATTGCTATTCTTTCCTCAAGGTCAAGAGAAAACAATTCAATTGAGGAACTATTCATACTTGTTTCCCAATATAAAAGGATTTATCCTATTTATTGTCATCGTCACAAGAGAAAAGGTAGCATGTAATCAATTCCTTTCCTAAGTTGCTCACTTTACATACATAGAAAACAATTCAATTGAGATCTTTTAACTTTGCACACTTCCTTTTTACTATTTCAGGAGAATGCTATTAATTGTAAAAATCAGGAGGAAAATGATAAAATACTGTCAATAAAGTTACATTTTATACAATTTCAATATGAATTTTCATAAAGTTATTCTAGAGAGAGATTCGTAAAAAAATATACAGAAATATAATATCCAATTAAATTTTGATTTCAGTCGAAAATAGTAAGACATGATTTTTATTTATTTCTTTACATTATTTAAATGAAATATATGGGAAAAAAATATTCACTGTTGCACAGAGACTTGTATGCATTGTCTTGGTCCATAGTTGTGTCCCCTTCTTCACCCGTCACACAACCCAAGCTTTAATTAAGTGTCCATTGTTTCTGATTACATTTGATCTCATTTATCCAACCTTTTTGGTTACCTGTAATATATATCTAACACTGTCAACACTTTTACCGGATGTGAATGCATGAGTAACATTTAACACACAGCTTATCCTTCGTGAGGAGCTGAGTTCACCCAGGTTTTTTTGTGGGGTCCGTGTCGCCTCTCTTTTTTCACTCTTTGTGTCGTCCTATTATATGTCATATGTCTTTACGTTCTGAGTTCAGTATTGCGATTTCAGCAACAACATAAAACCGACGTTCGATTCATCTTTATATCCAGTTGTTTCTATGAGGGATAATGGCTTATTTATTCTATTTGTGTTTGCCTACGTATTGTGGTATCCAACACATATTGATATTACCCTTGTTGTCAATACCAAATTGTTATCTAAAATTAAATATGGGCATCTGAAGGTAATTTTTTTAAAACGTACATACCGTAGTGTGTATTTTATTTTAGTGTTTAAATAGGGGTACACAATCTGGTCTTACTGCACCATGTCTTTCCTATTTTTATGAATTGTCTTTCTGATAATAATAATAAAAAAACACTTTTAGTACTTATTCTAAAAACCCTCCTATATCTAGCTAATATATCTAAGTAGGACTTGGCAAATTTATAAATACGACAAATGCCACTGGTAGAGCAGGTTTTTAGTGGGGTTCGTGATACTCGATCTTTAGTTTTCTGTACAGTTTTTTGTAGATCGATGCTTGTCATTTTGTCCTTTTCCTTTTCGTCATTGTGTTGTCTGTTCTTCTTCCCTGTACGGATATTGATTACCTCCTTCAAACTCTTCGAATAAACTATATAAACAAATGCGGAATAGAAACAACACATTTTTTCTCCTTCGAACAATTACAAAAACCTGAACATATTAATTGTGTTAGGATAATTATAGTGTCGTAATGTAACGTCCTGGTTGTTGTTGTTGTCGTTGTGGAGAATCTCAGATTTGTTGGGGTTTACCAGGAACTAGCTATAGTGAGTGTACGTAACTGATGGTATTGCGTGGGAAATTCTCTGACGTTTGACCTGACCACGGATATTACCCAAATGTATTTGGTTGTTGGTCTGAAAATATTCAATTTAAATTTCATAACTTTTAAAACTTTGATAACTCAATAGGAGAGCGCATATATTTAGTCGCGGCGAGAGGCAAGTTCTAAAGCCATATATTAAAGTGGGTCTAACAATCGAGTTGCTCAGCTGATTACACTCCTTTCAATTCTGCATTTGTCTGGATCCACACATAGAGTTTACACAATAAACATATACAATATATAATGCAAATCATCAATCAAAATATGATCAATACAATAATACTCAACCTAACAACAATTCGTTTGTATTTTAAATTAATGTACAGTGTATTTCAATAACTGGTCCCTGATAAATGGTTAACAAAAGGTCCCTAAATAGACAATAACTAGAATATGCAATATATTCCAACATGATATATTGTTTAGTCTTGTAAGCTATTAACTTGAATTATCCCATATGTCAAATTCACTTAAATATTAATATCTCCATACAACATTTGCAATAACTGGTCCCTTTATCAGTAACATATTTATGCAACATACTGAATTGTTTATTTCTGTAAACTGATATCGATGGAGTGCTAAATATCTAAAACCCATTTTCAATATAAGTAATAACGTCTCCTTACAACATTTGCAATGAATGGTCCCTTTATCCATAAGATAATATAGTGTCATGTTACAGTTGTAACCCAATATTAGTTTGTGTGTGAGGCTTACAATTAACATATTTGATTGTGTGCGTTTTAAAGTCATATGTTATAATTTATATATCTTTATTTTCATACACCACTGTAATTACAAAGGTATAGATACACTATTATCATCCATCCCTCCAGCTATATCTACATGCTGACTCCATAAGCAAAAATCGTATCAAAGTTCGCGTGAGCTGAGCATGATTTATCAATAGTCAGCAGTAGTTATCACCAAATTCTCCCAACATTTAAACGATAATTTCTGTGAAAATGACAAAAGTAAACAAAATTATTTTGCATCATTAGGTAGGTAACATTATATTTTTTAAACATAAATCAAATTAGGAACTGTCGTGTCAGAAATATCAGCAAACATCGCCCTACCAAAATGTACTTGACACAATTCTTGATAACTTCTGCTGGGACTACTGCTTTTTTTACGTCATAATCGAAGTTGTGACATTTGCGCTTTAATGAAAATGAGTGAACCTATTGCCGATTGTGTTTGTAAAAAAAAAAAGAATATCACCATTAAGGGGGAAAATTCTCCAATCTTTTCATTTATATAAATATGTAAAATTCAATGGTATATTTGCAAACTTCTTATGAACTATGATTTGGGGAAGCGTATTTTTGATATTTTGAATCATGTGAGTTTTCCCGCGAAAATACAACTATCGAAATCTACATCGAAACCTGTATCCGTCTTTATGTTTGATAAGCATGTCATCTGAATGTGAATATGATTAATACTGAAACATATCAGCCTGCTCGACAGAATATGAAGTTTGTGACTCGTTTGCTTCGCTCACTCGACAACAAACTTCATATTCTGGATCGGCATGCTGATATTTTCGGTATCAATCAATTCACATCCAGATAACATATACTTATAACTAAGTAAGAAAGTAAATTGTTTATTATAGTGACATGCGTAAAACATACATCATTATATAATATAATATTCAAAATAATTACACATGACCCGTTGGACCTATGTCACCATTATGCGTAGAATGTGAATTAAGTGTATTGCATGTCTAATAGCTATTAATCTCGCGAAAATTTAAATTATCCTGTGGACTCAACCAGATAATAATAACAATACATAATGAAAACAGCAAGAAGAAAGAAAGCAAAACAAAGAAACATTATTTACGTATACAATAAAGTATCAATATATACAAATGCTATATATCATATTAGTAATGCTAATTAAGATGATAGACATCTGCAGAAATGAATTGATATAATGACTAAGAACAGGATAGAGCATAACGTCGGAATAAGATTAGTCCGGGGTACACATAGTTGTATTGATAACTTTAATAAATCTGCAAATTTTGTTTAGCTTAATTTATTTTTTGTTTACATTAAATTGCCGAATTTTAGTGCAGTTGGTCTCTTTCTAATATAAATGTCAAAAAGTTATTTTCAAAAACTGTTATAGAACTCGAATTCCAAAATGTAGTAGTATTCATCCCGATTTTGATTTTGATTACATAAATTACATAATCGCAAGCGTCTCGCTATATTCTGCCATCTTCCACATTCTATTATATATTGGACAGTTGTATCCATCCACCTTTCATTAAAACTAGAAAATAAAAGATAAGACCTCAGTCACAGAAGCAGTAACAATCACATGTAGTAAAACAAGGTTCTCATTAATTTTGAACCACATAAATGGTTCACATATAATATTAATGCATTGTTTAGGTTTATGCTTAAGCGCTTTGAGTGTATAATTATTTTTTTTTTTGGTTTTGTTGTTGGACGTCTTATATCACTTAGGTGACAAACTGTTTAATTGATCTTAACACTTAAACGAAATTTAATATTGTCAGTTTAATTAAAACAACTAAAGTATAATAGTCAAACAAACATTAGCCAAGCTAAACAAATGTATATAACATGTTTTCAAAATAACTTTGTGAAAGCTAAATCATGAAACCCGATTAAAGTGTAAACTTCACAATTGGGATGTTTTTTTACACAATTGTGCTAGACTATTTACACAAATAAATTCACTACTTTGTGTGATAGATTGTCAATGACTATCGGCAGGTGAGTAGTTTTCTCCTGGTACTCTGGTTTACTCCACCTATAAATCTGACCACCAGTATATGACTAAAATACTGTTGAACGTGGTGTTCAATACCACAACCCCTAGTATTGTATCATTATCGATATTTTGATATACTAGTATTTGTCAAATATATATTTCAGATTTCAAGTGCCTCCAGGCGATGGAGCTAATCACCATTATAGACCGTGCCGTTATGAGTGGCATAAGCCGTCTGTCAAGGAAAAGCAGAACCAGTTTGGAAATCGAACAAAATGCGATGAATTTGGAAGGTATTATTCAACAGATATGTTACTTGTTGTCCAGGCTATAGAGAAAAATGTACTCCGAATTATCAATGATTTGCAGCTTCCTACGAAATAAAAAAGTGTTATGTAAAATAAGTCTGTTTTCGTCAATAAATTATATAATGCTCTGGATAGGAAATATTACAGAATGCATATTCACTGCATCAAAACACGCATTACACAATGCGTTCGAGGATGATTTACTCCTATTTCACAGGTTAAATCCCGCCACATTTATGCCATTTGATATATTTCTTGGCATAGAAATATGAAAGTAAACAGAGGGTGTTTACATTTGAAATTATTTCAGATGTGAACAAAACATTCACAAGTATTGCTAAGTTAGACTATTTTTTTTTCAAAGTTTCAACTTACACGGCCATTGTTCTTCGGGTCCTCCGATTTCCTTTACCAATAAAACTGACCGACACGATGTATCTGAAATATTTCTCACAGTGACGTTAAACACCATCAAAAACAAACAAGCAAAACAAAATTACGGCCTCTAAATATACAAGTTATGTTGATTTCTGATTGTGAAATGAAAGTTGTGAAATGTTGGATTATTGGGTTAAAAGAAATTGAAAAATACCAGTATGATAATCGGAAGTCGTACATCACAGATTGACAGACAACTAAATGGTCAAAAGAAATAGGAAAATAGAATAAACAATTACCTACAAAACACTACACATAAAGCTAAAGTTTACATACAACGAACCACACTAAAAGATTGAGGTGGACGTATGTGCTTCGGATGGGTTCGAAACTCCTGCTCAACTGGTAACACCGTCGTGGTACATGAACATCATCTTGTATTGTGTTTGACTCCAGTATACGTAAATAAATACATATACTATTTATAAATAAAACTCTGCACATTTACTGAACAAGTTAACACCTATTGTATTGCAAGACGAGTTTGAAGAGGTAATCCGAATCCGAACAGACGAGCTATGTTTTTTTTTCAATATACAACGTAATTTCATTTTTTTTATTTGAGTTAGGTCGCCACATACAGTAGGATATTTCTTTCTGTTCTTCATATGGGACGAAGTCCCAACTATGGTAGAAATAGCAATTGTTTTCTATATACTAATGACTAAATTTTCATGCAACGGAAATGACATANGAAGTCAAT
>MJUT01023657.1:105802-120397 GCA_002080005.1 Gigantidas platifrons
TCAAATATCAAAGTTGATATTTGACACCCTGCTCTGAGCTTGAGGTACAGAAATCCACCTAGGAATTTGAGTCTGTTAAGGAGTCGGGTAATACCTTTATCTATGTCAAAAGTGGGCAAGAAATTTGCCGTCCTTCATATATTTTTACGGAATATTTATAGAGACCCGTCTCCACAAAAAACATTCAAATATCAAAGTTGATAGTTGACACCCTGCTGTGGGCTTGAGGTGCAGAAACCCACCTAGGCATTTGAGTCAGTTAAGGAGCCGGACAATACCTTTATCTATGCCAAATGGGGACAAGAACTTTGCCGTCCTTCATTTATTTTTGCGGGATATTTATAGAGACCTCCCTTCACAAAAAAAAATTCAAATATCGAAGTTGATATTTGACACCCTACTGTGGGCTTGAGGTGTAGAAACCCACATAGACACTTAAGTCAGTTAATGGGCTGGACAATACCTTTATCTATGTCAAAAGTGTGCAAGAAATTTGCCGTCCTTCATATATTTTTTTGGAATATTTATAGAGACCCCCTCCACAACAAAAAATTCAAATATCAAAGTTGATATTTGACACACTGCTGTGGGATTGAGGTGCAGAAACCCACCTAGGCATTTGAGTCAATTAAGGAGTTGGGCAATACCTTTATCTATGCGAAATGTGGCAGAACTTTGCCGTCCTCCATATATTTTTTGAGGGATATTTATAGAGGCATCCCTTCACAAAAAAAATTCAAATATCGAAGTTGATATTTGACACCCTGCTGTGGGCTTGAGGTGCAGAGACCCACATAGACATTTAAATCATTAATGTTCCGAACAATACCTTTATCTATGTCAAAAGTGGGCAAGAACTTTGCCGTGCTTCATATATTTTTGATGGAATATTTATAGAGACCCCCTCCACAAAAAAAAATCAAATATCAAAGTTGATATTTGACACCCTGCTCTGAGCTTGAGGTACAGAAATCCACCTAGGAATTTGAGTCTGTTAAGGAGTCGGGTAATACCTTTATCTATGCGAAATGTGGGCAAGAACTTTGCCGTCCTTCATATATTTTTTGCGGGATATTTATAGAGACCCCCCCTTCCACAACAAACAATTCAAATATCGAAGTTGATATTTGACACCCTACTGTGGGCTTGAGGTGCAGAAAACCACCTATGTATTTAAGTCAGTTAATGGCCCGGACAATACCTTTATCTATGTCAAAAGTGGGTAAGAAATTTGCTGTTCTTCATATATTTTTTATGGAATATTTATAGAGACCCCCTCCAGAAAAAAAAATTTGACTCTCTGCTGTGGACTTGAGGTACAGAAACCCACCTAGGCATTTGAGTCAGTTAAGGAGTTGGGCAATACCTTTATCTATGCGAAATGTGGCAGAACTTTACCGTCCTTCATATATGTTTGCGGGATATTTACAGAGACCTCCCTTCACAAAAACAAATTCAAATATCGAAGTTGATATTTTACACCATGCTGTGGGCTTGAGGTGCAGAAACCCACCTATGTATTTAAGTCAGGTAAGGAGCCGGACAATACCTTTATATATGCCAAATGTGGGTAAGAACTTTGCGGTTCTTCATATATTTTTCGCGGGATATTTATAGAGACCCCCCTTCACAAAAAAAATTCAAATATCGAAGTTGATATTTGACACCCAGCTGTGGGCTTGAGGTACAGAAACCCACCTAGACATTTAAGTCAGTTAATGGCCCGAACATAACCTTTATCTATGTCAAAATTGGCAAAGAACTTTGCCGTTCTTCATATATTGTTATGGGATATTTATAGAGACCCCCTCCACAAAAAAAAAATTCAAATATCAAAGTTGATATGTGACTCCCTGCTGTGGGCTCGAGGTGCAGAAACCAACCTAGGCATTTGAGTCAGTTAAGGCACGGATAATACCTTTATCCATGCCAAAGGTGAGCAAGAACTTTACCTTCCTTCATATATTTTTTGCGGGATATTTATAGAGACCCCCCTTCACAAAAAAAATTCAAATATCGAAGTTGATATTTGACAGCATGCTGTGGGCTTGAGGTGCAGAAACCCACCTAGGAATTTAAGTCAGTTAAGGAGTCGCACAATACCTGTTTCTATGCCAAATGGAGGCAAGAACTTTGCCGTCCGCCATATATGTTTTGCGGCATATTTATAGGCACCCTCCTTCACAAAAAAAAATTCAAATATCAAAGTTGATATTTGACACCCTGCTGTGGGCTTGAGGTACAGAAACCCACCTAGGCATTTAAGTCAGTTAATGACCCGGACATTACCTTTATCTATGTCAAAAGTGACAAGAACTTTGCCGTCCTTCAAATATTTTTATGGGATATTTATAGAGATCCACTCCACAAAAAAAATTATAATATCAAAGTTGATATTTGACACCCTGGTGTGGGCTTGAGGTGAAGAAATCCATATAGGCATTTGAGTCAGTTAAGGTACCGACAATACCTTTATCCATGCCAAAGGTGAGCAACAACTTTACCGTCCTTCATATATTTTTTGCGGGATATTTATAGAGACCTCCCTTCACAAAAAAAAATTCAAATATCGAAGTTGATATTTTACACCATGCTGTGGGCTTGAGGTGCAGAAACCCACCTAGGCATTAAAGTCAGGTAAGGAGCCGGACAATACCTTTATCTATGCCAAAAGTAGGTAAGAACTTTGCGGTCCTTCATATATTTTTCGCGGGATATTTATAGAGACCCCCCCTTCCTAAAAAAAAATCTCAAATATCAAAGTTGATATTTGACACACTGCTGTGGATTTGAGGTGGAGAAGCCCACCTAGGCATTTAAGGCAGCTAAGGAACCGGGCAATACCTTTATCTATGCCAAAATTGGGCAAGAACTTTCCGTCCTTCATATATTTTCATGGGATATTTATAGAGACCCTGTCCACAAAAAAAAAAATTCAAATATCAAAGTTGATGTGTGACTCCCTGCTGTGGGCTTGAGGTGCAGAAACCCACCTAGGCATTTGAATCAGCATAGGCACGGATAATACCTTTATGCATGCCAAAGGTGAGCAAGAACTTTACCTTCCTTCATATATTTTTTGCGGGATATTTATAGAGACCCCCCATCACAAAAAAAATCAAATATCGAAGTTGATATTTGACACCATGCTGTGGGCTTGAGGTGCAGAAACCCACCTAGGCATTTAAGTCAGTTAAGGAGTCGCACAATACCTGTATCTATGCCAAATGGAGGCAAGAACTTTGCCGTCCGTCATATATTTTTTGCCGCATATTTATAGGCACCCTCCTTCACAAAAAAAAATTCAAATATCAAAGTTGATATTTGACACCCTGCTGTGGGCTTGAGGTACAGAAACCCACCTAGGCATTTAAGTCAGTTAATGGCCCGGACATTACCTTTATCTATGTCAAAAGTGGCAAGAACTGTGCCGTCCTTCAAATATTTTTATGGTGATATTTATAGAGATCCACTCCACAAGAAAATTATAATATCAAAGTTGATATTTGACACCCTGCTGTGGGCTTGAGGTGAATAAATCCATATAGGCATTTGAGTCAGTTAAGGCACCGACAATACCTTTATCCATGCCAAAGGTGAGCAAGAACTTTACCGTCCTTCATATATTTTTTGCGGGATATTTATAGAGACCCCCCTTCACAAAAAAAATTCAAATATCGAAGTTGATATATGACACCATGCTGTGGGCTTGAGGTGCAGAAACCCACCTAGACATTTAAGTCAGTTAATGGCCCGGACATTACCTTTATCTATGTCAAAAGTGGGTAATAACTTTGCCGTCCTTCATATATTTTTTATGGAATATTTATAGAGACCCCCTCCACAAAAAAATGTAAATATCGAAGTTGATATTTGAGACCCTGCTGTGGGATTGAGGTGCGGAAATCCACCTAGGCATTCAAGTCAGGTAAGGATCCGGACAATACATTTGTCTATGCCAAAAGTGGGTAAGAACTTTGCGGTCCTTCATATATATTTCGCGGGATATTTATAGAGACCCCCTCTTCCACAAACAAAATTCAAATATTAAAGTTGATATTTGATTCCTTGCTGTGGGATTGAGGTACAGAAACCCACCTAGGTATTTGAGTCAGTTAAGGAGTTGGGCAATACCTTTATCAATGCGAAATGTGGCAAGAACTTTGGCGTCCTTCATATATTTTTCGCGGGATATTTATAGAAACCCCCTTCACAAAAAAAATTCAAATATCGAAGTTGATATTTGAGATCATGCTGTGGGCTTGAGGTGAAGAAACCCACCTAGGCATTTAAGTCAGGTAAGGGTCCGGACAATACCTTTATCTATGCCAAAAGTGGGTAAGAACTTTGCGGTCCGTCATATATTTTTCGCGGGATATTAATAGAGACCCCCCTTCCTAAAAAAAAAATTTCAAATATCAAAGTTGATATTTGACACACTGCTGTGGATTTGAGGTGGAGAAGCACACCTAGGCATTTAAGTCAGCTAAGGAGGCGGGCAATACCTTTATCTATGCCAAATGTGGGCAAGACATATGCCGTCCTTCATATATGTTCATGGGATATTTATAGAGACACCCCTTCACAAAAAAAAATAATTCAAATATCGAAGTTGATATTTGACACCCTGCTGTGGGCTTGAGGTGGAGAAACCCACCTAGACATTTAAGTCAGTTAATAGCCCAGACATTACCTTCATCTATGTCAAAAGTGGCAAAGAACTTTGCCGTCCTTCATATATTTTTATGTGATATTTATAGAGACCCACTCCAGAAAACAAATTCAAATATCAAAGTTGATATTTGACTCCCTGCTGTGGGCTTGAGGTACAGAAACCCACCTAGGCATTTGAGTCAGTTAAGGAGTTGGGCAATACCTTTATCTATGCGAAATGTGGCAAGAACTTTGGCGTCCTTCATATATTTTTCGCGGGATATTTATAGAAACTCCCTTCACAAAAAAAATTCAAATATCGAAGTTGATATTTGAGATCCTGCTGTGGGCTTGAGGTGCAGAAATCCATCTAGGCATTTGAGTCAGTTAAGGCACGGATAATACCTTTATCCATGCCAAAGGTGAGCAAGAACTTTACCTTCCTTCATATATTTTTCGCGGGATATTTATAGAGACCCTTCTTCACAAAAAAAAATTATAATATCAAAGTTGATATTTGACACCCTGCTGTGGGCTTGAGGTGAAGAAATCCATATAGGCATTTGAGTCAGTTAAGGCACCGACAATACCTTTATCCATGCCAAAAGTGGGCAATAACTTTGCCGTCCTTCATATATTTTTTATGGAATATTTATAGAGACCCCCTCCACAAAAAAATTTAAATATCGAAGTTGATATTTGAGACCCTGCTGTGGGATTGAGGTGCAGAAACCCACCTAGGCATTCAAGTCAGGTAAGGAGCCGGACAATACATTTGTCTATGCCAAAAGTGGGTAAGAACTTTGCGGTCCTTCATATATATTTCGAGGGATATTTATATAGACCCCCTCTTCCACAAACAAAATTCAAATATTAAAGTTGATATTTGATTCCTTGCTGTGGGATTGAGGTACAGAAACCCACCTAGGTATTTGTGTCAGTTAAGGAGTTGGGCAATACCTTTATCAATGCGAAATGTGGCAAGAACTTTGGCGTCCTTCATATATTTTTCGCGGGATATTTATAGAAACCCCCTTCACAAAAAAAATTCAAATATCGAAGTTGATATTTGAGATCATGCTGTGGGCTTGAGGTGAAGAAACCCACCTAGGCATTTAAGTCAGGTAAGGATCCGGACAATACCTTTATCTATGCCAAAAGTGGGTAAGAACTTTGCGGTCCTTCATATATTTTTCGCGGGATATTTATAGAGACCCCCCCTTCCTAAAAAAAAAATTTCAAATATCAAAGTTGATATTTGACACACTGCTGTGGATTTGAGGTAGAGAAGCACACCTAGGCATTTAAGTCAGCTAAGGAGCCGAGCAATACCTTTATATATGCCAAAAGTGGGTAAGACCTTTGTCGTCCTTCATATATTTTCATGGGATATTTATAGAGACACCCCTTCACAAAAAAAAATAATTCAAATATCGAAGTTGATATTTCACACCCTGCTGTGGGCTTGAGGTTCCGAAACCCACCTAGACATTTAAGTCAGTTAATAGCCCAGACATTACCTTCATCTATTTCAAAAGTGGCAAAGAACTTTGCGGTCCTTCATATATTTTTATGGGATATTTATAGAGACCCACTCCAGAAAAAAAATTCAAATATCAAAGTTGATATGTGACTCCCTGCTGTGGGCTTGAGGTGCAGAAACCCACCTAGGCATTTGAGCCAGTTAAGGCACGGACAATACCTTTATCCATGCCAAAGGTGAGCAATAACTTTCCCGTCCTTCATATATTTTTGCGGGATATTTATGGAAACCCTCTTCGCAAAACAAATTCAAATATCGAAATTGATATTGGAGACCCAGCTGTGGGCTTGAGGTGAAGAAACCCACCTAAACATTTAAGTCAATTAATGGCCCGAACAATACCTTTATCTGTGTCAAAAGTGGGCAATAACTTTGCGGTCCTTCATATATATTTCGCGGGATATTTATAGAGACCCCCCCCTTCCACAAAAAAAATTCAAATATCAAAGTTGATATTTGATTCCTTGCTGTGGGCTTGAGGTACAGAAACCCACTTAGGTATTTGAGTCAGTTAAGGAGTTGGGCAATACCTTTATCTATGCGAAATGTGACAAGAACTTTGGCGTCCTTCATATATTTTTCGCGGGATATTTATAGAAACTCCCTTCACAAAAAAAATTCAAATATCGAAGTTGATATTTGAGACACTGCTGTGGATTTGAGGTGCAGAAGCCCACCTAGGCAATTAAGTCAGCTAAGGAGCCGAGCAATACCTTTATTTATGCCAAATGTGGGCAATAACTTTGCCGTCCTTCATATATTTTCATGGGATATTTATAGAGACACCCCTTCACAAAAAAGTTGATATTTGACACCCTTCTGTGGACTTGAGGTGCATAAATCCACCTAGATATTTAAGTCAGTTAATGGTCCGGACATTACCTTTATCTATGTCAAAAGTGGCAAAGAACTTGGCCGTCCTTCATATATTTGTATGGGATATTTATAGAGACCCACTCCACAAAAAAAATTCAAATATCAAAGTTGATATTTGACTCCCTGCTGTGGGCTTGAGGTACAGAAACCCACCTAGGCATTTAAGTCAGTTAAGACACGGACAATACCTTTATCCATGCGAAATGTGGCAGAACTTTGCCGTCCTTCATATATTTTTTGCCGGATATTTATAGAGGCCTCCTTTCACAAAAAAAATTTGAAATATCGAAGTTGATATTTGACACCCTACTATGGGCTTGAGGTGGATAAACCCACCTAGACACTTAAGTCAGTTAATGGCCCGGACAATACCTTTATCAATGTTAAAAGTGGGCAAGAAATTTGCCGTCCTTCATATATTTTTTATGGAATATTTATAGAGACCCCCTCCACAAAAAAAAATGCAAATATCAAAGTTGATATGTGACTCCCTGCTGTGGGCTTGAGGTGCAGAAACCCACCTAGGCATTTGAGTCAGTTAAGGCACGGACAATACCCTTATCCATGCCAAAGGTGAGCAAGAACTTTACCGTCCTTCATATATTTTTTGCGGGATATTTATAGAGACCCCCCTCCACAAAAAAAATTCAAATATCAAAGTTGATATTTGACACCCTACTGTGGGCTTAAGGTGCAGAAAACCACCTAGACACTTAAGTCAGTTAATGGCCCGGACAATACCTTTATCAATGTTAAAAGTGGGCAAGAACTTTGCCGTCCTTCATATATTTTTTATGGAATATTTATAGAGACCCCCTCCACAAAAAAAATTTAAATATCAAAGTTGATATTTGACTCCCTGCTGTGGGCTTGATGTACAGAACCCCACCTAGGCATTTGAGTCAGATAAGGAGTTGGGCAATACCTTTATCTATGCAAAATGTGGCAGAACTTTGCCGTCCTTCATATATTTTTCGCGGGATATTTATAGAAACCCCCCTCCACACAAAATTTGAAATATCAAAGTTGATATGTGTCTCCCTGCTGTGGGCTTGAGTTGCAGAAACCCAGATAGGCATTTAAGTCAGTTAAGGAGCCGGACAATAACTTTATCTATGCCAAAAGTGGGCAAGAACCTTGTAGTCCTTAATATATTTTTTGCGGAATATTTATAGGGACCTCCCCTTCACAAAACAAATGTAAAATATCGAAGTTGATATTTGACACACTGCTGTGGGTTTGAGGTGCAGAAACCCACCTATGCATTTAAGTCAGGTAAGATTCCGGACAATACCGTTATCTATGCCAAAAGTGGGCATGAACTTTGCCGTCCTTCATATATTTTCATTGGATATTTATAGAGACCCACTCCACAAAAAAAATTCAAATATCCAAGTTGATATTTGACTCCCTGCTGTGGGCTTGAGGTACAGAAACCCACCTAGGCATTTGAGTCAGTTAAGGAGTTGGGCAATACCTTTATCTATGCGAAATGTGGCAAGAACTTTGGCGTCCTTCATATATTTTTCGCGCGATATTTATAGAGACAACCCCCTTCCTCAAAAAAAATTTCAAATATCAAAGTTGATATTTGACACACTGCTGTGGATTTGAGATACAGAAACCCACCTAGGCATTTAAGTCAGCTAAGGAGCCTGGCAATACCTTAATCTATGCCAAATGGGTTGAGAACTTTGCCGTCCTTCATATATTTTTTATGGAATATTTATAGAGAACCCCTCCACAAAAAAAAAATAAAATATCAAAGTTGATAGTTGTCTCCCTGCTGTGGGCTTGAGTTGCAGAAACCCAGATAGGCATTTAATTCAGTTAATGGCCCGGCCATTACCATTATCTATGTCAAAAGTGGCCAAGAACTTTGCCGTCCTTCATATATTTTCATGGGATATTAATAGAGACCCACTCCACAAAAAAAAATTCAAATATCAAAGTTGATATTTGACACCCTGCTGTGGGCTTGAGGTACAGAAACCCACCTAGGCATTTGAGTCAGATAAGGAGTTGGGCAATACCTTTATCTATGCAAAATGTGGCAGAACTTTGCCGTCCTTCATATATTTTTCGCGGAATATTTATAGAAACCCCTCTCCACAAAAAATATGAAATATCAAAGTTGATATGTGTCTCCCTGCTGTGGGCTTGAGGTGCACAAACCTAACTAGGCATTTAAGTCAGCTAAGCAGCCGGAAAATAACTTTATATATGCCAAAGGTGGGAAAGAACTTTACCGTCCTTCATATATTTTTTGCGGAATATTTATTGAGACCTCCCATTCACAAAAAAAATTATAATATCGAAGTTGATATTTGACTCTCTGCTGTGGGCTTGAGGTGCAGAAACCCACCTAGGCATTTCAGTCAGCTAAGGACCCGGACAATACATTTATCTTTCTCAAAAGTGGGAAAGAACTTTGCCGTCCTTCATATATTTTCATGGGATATTTATAGAGACCCCCCTTCACAAAAAAAAATTCAAATATCAAAGTTGATATTTGAGACCCTGCTGTGTGCTTGAGGTGCAGAAACCCCCCTAGACATTTAAGTCAGTTAATGGCCCGGACATTACCTTTATCTATGTAAAAAAGAGGCCAAGAACTTTGCGGTCCTTCATATATTGTTATGGGATATTTATAGAGACACACTCCACAAAAAAAAATTCAAATATCAAAGTTGATATTTGACTCCTTGCTGTGGGCTTGAGGTACAGAAACCCACCTAGGCATTTGAGTCAGTTAAGGAGTTGGGAAATACCTTTATCTATGCGAAATATGGCAAGAACTTTGCCATCCTTCATATATTTTTCGCGGGATATTTATAGAGACCTCCCCTTCACAAAAAAAATGTAAAATATCGAAGTTGATATTTGACACACTGCTGTGGCTTTGAGGTGCAGAAGCCAATCTAGGCATTTAAGGCAGGTAAGGTGCCGGACAATAACGTTATCTATGCCAAAAGTGGGCCAGAACTTTGCCGTCCTTCATATATTTTCATGGGATATTTATAGAGACCCACTCCACAAAAAAAATTCAAATATCAAAGTTGATATTTGACACCCTGCTGTGGGCTTGAGGTACAGAAACCCAACTAGGCATTTGAGTCAGTTAAGGAGTTGGGCAATACCTTTATCTATGCGAAATGTGGCAAGAACTTTGCCGTCCTTCATATATTTTTCGCGGGATATTAATAGAAACTTCCCTTCACAAAAACAATTCAAATATCGAAGTTGATATTTGAGACCCTGCTGTGGGCTTGAGGTGCAGAAACCGAACTAGGCATTTAAGTCAGTTAAGGAGCCGGACAATACCTTTATCTATGACAAATGGGGGCAAGAACTTTGCAGTCCTTGATATATTATTCATGGGATATTTATAGATATCCCCTTCGCAGAAAATTTTCAAATATCGAAGTTGATATTTGAGACCCTGCTGTGGGCTTCAGGTGCACAAACCCACCTAGGCATTTAAGTCAGCTAAGGACCCGGGCAATACATTTGTCTATGCTAAAATTGGGCAAGAACTTTGCCATCCTTCATATATTTTTCATGAGATATTTATAGGGACCCCTCTCCACAAAAAACATTCAAATATCAAAGTTGATATTGGACACCCTGCTGTGGACTTGAGGTGCAGAAACTCACCTGGACATTAAAGTCAGTTAATGGCACGGACAACACCTTTATCTTTGTCAAAAGTGGGCAAGAAATTTACCGGCCTTCATATATTTGTTATGGAATATTTATAGAGACCCCCTCCACAAAACAAAATTCAAATATCAAAGTTGATATTTGTCTCCCTGCTGTGGGCTTGAGGTGCAGAAACCCATCTAGGCATTTAAGTCAGTTAACGAGCCGGACAATAACTTTATCTATGCCAAAGGTGGGCAAGAACCCTGTCGTCCTTCATATATTTTTTGCGGAATATTTATAGATACCTCCCCTTCACAAAAAAAATGTCAAATATCGAAGTTGATATTTGACACACTGCTGTGGATTTGAGGTGCAGAAACCCACCTAGGCATTTAAGGCAGGAGAGGAGCCGGGAAATACCGTTATATATGCCAAAAGTGGGCAAGAACTTCGCCGTCCTTCATATATTTTTTGCGGAATATTTATAGAGACCCACGCTTCACAAAAAAAAATGTCAAATATCGAAATTGATATTTGACACCCTGATGTGGGCTTGAGGTGCAGAAACTCACCTAGGCATTTATGTCAGGTAAGGACCCTGTCAATAGCTTTATCTATGCCAAAAGTGGGCACGAACTTTGCCGTCTGTCATATATTTTTTGCGGGATATTTATAGAGACCCCTCTTCACAAAAAAAATTCAAATAGAAAACTTGATATTTGACACCCTGCTGTGGGCTTGAGGTGCAGAAATCCACCTAGACATTTAAGTAAATTAATGGCCCAAACTATACCTTTATCTATGTCAAAAGTGGGGAAGAACTTTGCCGTCCTTCATATATTTTTTATGGAATATTTATAGATACCCCCTCCACAAAAAAAAATCAAATATCAAAGTTGATATTTGACTCCCTGCTGTGAGCTTGAGGTGCAGAAACCCAGCAAGACATTTAAGTCAGTTAAGGAGCCGGACAATAACTTTATCAATGGCAAAGGTGGGCAAGAACCTTGCAGTCCTTCATATATTTTTTGCGGAATATTTATAGAGACCTCCCCTTCACAAAAAAAAATGTCAAATATCGAAGTTGATATTTGACACACTGCTGTGGGTTTCAGGTGCTGAAACCCACCTAGGCATTTAAGTAAGGTAAAGGACCGGACAATACCGTTATATATGTCAAAAGTGGGCAAGAACTTCGCCGTCCTTCATATATTTTGCGCGGTATATTTGTAGAGACCCCAACTTCACAATTTTTTTTCAAATATCGAAGTTGATATTTAACACCATGCTGTGGGCTTGAGGTGCAGAAACCCACCTAGACAGTTAAGTCAATTAATTTCCCAAACAATACCTTTATCTATGTCAAAAATGGGTAAGAACTTTGCCGTCCTTCATATATGTTTTATGGAATATTTATAGAGATCCCTTCCACAAAAAAAAATCCAAATATCAAAGTTGATATTTGAATCCCTGCTGTGGACTTGAGGTACATAAACCCACCTAGGCCTCTGAGTCAGTTAAGGAGTTGGGCAATACCTTTATCTATGCGAAATGTGGCAAGAACTTTGCCGTCCTTCATATATTTTTCGCGGGATATTAATAGAAACCTCCCTACACAAAAACAATTCAAATATCGAAGTTGATATTTGAGACCCTGCTGTGGGCTTGAGGTGCAGAAACCGAACTAGGCATTTAAGTCAGTTAAGCAGCCGGACAATACCTTTATCTATGACAAATGGGGGCAAGAACTTTGCAGTCCTTGATATATTATTCATGGGATATTTATAGAGACCCCCTTCACAAAATAAATCAAATATCGAAGTTGATATTTGAGACCCTGCTGTGGGCTTCAGGTGCACAAACCCACCTAGGCATTTAAGTCAGCTAAGGACCCTGACAATACATTTGTCTATGCTAAAATTGGGCAAAAACTTTGCCATCCTTCTTATATTTTTTATGGAATATTTATAGTGACCCCTCTGCAGAAAAAAAACCATTCAAATATCAAAGTTGATATTTGACACCCTGCTGTGGACTTGAGGTGCAGAAACTCACCTAGACATTAAAGTCAGTTAATGGCACGGACAACACCTTTATCTTTGTCAAAAGTGGGCAAGAACTTTACCGTCCTTCATATATTTGTTATGGAATATTTATAGAGACCCCTTCCACAAAAAAAAAATCCAAATATCAAAGTTGATATTTGACACCTTGCTGTGGGCTTGAGGTGCAGAAATCCAGCTAGACATTTAAGTAAATTAATGGCCCGAACTATACCTTTATTTATGTCAAAAGTGAGGAAGAACTTTGCCGTCCTTCATATATTTTTTATGGAATATTTTTAGAAACCACCTCCACAAAACAAAATTAAAATATCAAAGTTGATATTTGTCTCCCTGCTGTGGGCTTGAGGTGCAGAAACTCACCTAGACATTAAAGTCAGTTAATGGCACGGACAATACATTTATATTTGTCAAAAGTGTGCAAGAAATGTGCCGTCCTTCATATATTTGTTATGGAATATTTATAGAGACCGCCTCCACAAAACAAAATTAAAATATCAAAGTTGATATTTGTCTCCCTGCTGTGGGCTTGAGGTGCAGAAACCCAGCTAGGCATTTAAGTCAGTTAACGTGCCGGGAAATAACTTTATCTATTCCAAAGGTGGGCAAGAACCTTGCCGTCCTTCATATATTTTTTGCGGAATATTTATAGATACCTCCCCTTCACAAAAAAAAATAAAATATCGAAGTTGATATTTGACACCCTGCTGTGGGCTTGAGGTGCAGAAACTCACCTAGGCATGTATGTCAGCAAAGGACCCGGTCAATACCTTTATCTATGCCAAAAGTGGGCAAGAACTTTCCCGTCCTTCAAAAACAAAATTCAAATATCGAAATTGATATTTGAGACCCTGCTGTGGGCTTGAGGTGCAGAAACCCACCTAGGCATTTAAGTCAGATAAGTACCAAGGCAATACCTTTGTCTATGCTAAAACTGGGCAAGAACTTTGCAGTCCTTCGTATATTTTTGATGGAATATTTATAAAGACCTCCCTTCACAAAAACAAATTCAAATATCGAAGTTGATATTTGACACCCTGCTGTGGGCTTGAAGTGGAGAAACTCACCTAGACATTTAAGTCAGTTAATGGCCCTAACAATACCTTTCTCTATGTCAAAAGTGGGCAAGAACTTTGCCGTCCTTCATATATTCATAACATTCAAATATCAAAGTTGATATTTAACACACTGCTGTGGACTTGAGGTGCAGAAACCCCCCTAGGCATTTAAGTCAGTTAAGGAGCCGGACAATACTTGTATCTATGCTGAATGGGGGCAAGAACTTTGCCGACTTTATATATTTTTTCGGGATATTTATAGAGGCCTCCCTTCACAAAAAAAAATTCAAATATCGATGTTGATATTTGACACCCTGCTGTGGCCTTGAGGTGCACACACCCACTTAGACTTTTAAGTAAGTTAATGGCCCGAACAATACCTTTATCTATGTCAAAAGTGGCCAAGAACTTTGCCGTCTTTCATATATTTTTTATGGAATATTAATAGAGACCGCCTCCAGAAAAATAAAATCAAATATCAAAGTTGATATTTGACTCCCTGCTGTGGACTTGAGGTACACAAACCCACCTAGGCATTTGAGTATGTTAAGGAGCCGGGCAATACCTTTATCTATGCGAAAAGTGGTCAAGAACGTTGCCGTCCTTCATATATTTTTCGCGGGATATTTGTAGAGACCCCCTTCCACAAAACAAATTTCAAATATCAAAGTTAATATTTGACACACTGCTGTGGGCTTGAGGTGCAGAAACCCACCTAGTCATTTAAGTCAGCTAAGGAGCCGGAAAATGCCTTTAT
>MJUT01023657.1:123140-136793 GCA_002080005.1 Gigantidas platifrons
GATATTTATAGAGACCCCCCTTCACAAAAAAAAATTCAAATCTCAAAGATGATATTTGACACCCTGCTGTGGGCTTGAGGTGCAGAAACCCACCTAGACATTTAAGTCAAATAATGTGCAGAACAATACCTTTATCTAGGTCAAAAGTGGGCAAGGACTCTGCCGTCATTCGTATATTTTGCATGGAATATTTATAGAGACCCCTTCCACAAAAAAAAATAAAATATCAAAGTTGATATTTGACTCCCTGCTGTGGACTTGAGGTACAGAAACCCACCTAGGCATTTGAGTCTGGTAAGGAACCGGACTATACCTTTATCTATCCGAAATGTGGGCAAGAGCTTTGCCGTCCTTCATATATTTTTCATGGGATATTTATAGAGACCCCCCTTCACAAAAAAATTCAAATATCGAAGTTGATATATGACACCCTGCTGTGGGCTTGAGGTGCAGAAACCCACCTAGGCATTTAAGTCAGTTAAGGAGCCAAACAATACCGTTATCTATGCCAAATGTGGGCAAGAACTTTGCCGTCCGTCATATCTTTTTGTGGGATATTTATAGAGACCCCCTCCACAAAACAAATTAAAATATCAAAGTTGATATTTGACTCCCTGCTGTGGGCTTGAGGTAGAGAAAATCACCTAGGAAATTGAGTGTGTTAAGGAGCCGGGAGATACCTTTATCTATTCGAAAAGTGGGCAAGAACTTTGCCGTCCTTCATATATTTTTGCGCGATTTTATAGAGACCGCCCTTCACAAAAAAAATGCAAATATCGAAGTTGATATTTGACACACTGCTGTGGGTTTGAGGTGGAGAAACCGAGACATTTAAGTCAGTTAATGGCCCATACAATACCTTTATCTATGTCAAATGTGGGCAAGAACTTTGCCGTCCTTCATATATTTTTTATGGAATATTTATAGATACCCCCTCCACAAAAAAAAATTAAAATATCAAAGTTGATATTTGACTCCCTGCTGTGGGCTTGAGGTAGAGAAACCCACCTAGGCATTTGAGTCAGTTAAGGATCCGGGCAATAACTTTATCTATGCCAAATGTGGGTAAGAATTTTGCCGTCCGTCATATATTTTTTGCGGGATATTTATAGAGATCCCCCTTAAAACAAAAATTCAAATATCAAAGTTGGTATTTGACTCCCTGCTGTGGACTTGAGGCACAGAAACCAACATAGGCATTTGAATCAGTTAAGGAGCGTTGCAATACCTTTATGTATGCGAAATATGGGTAATAACTTTTCCGTCCTTCATATATTTTTTGCGGGATATTTATAGAGACCCCCCTTCCACAAAACAAATTTCAAATATCAAAGTTGATATTTGACACACTGCTGTGGATTTGAGGTGCAGAAACCCACCTAGGCATTTAAGGCAAATAAGGAGCCGGGCAATATCTTTATTTATGCCAAAAGTGGGCAAGAACTTTGCCGTCCTTCATATATTTTTGCGCGATTTTATAGAGACCTCCTTTCACAAAAAAAATGCAAATATCGAAGTTGATATTTGACACACTGCTGTGGGTTTGAGGTGCAGAAACCCACATAGGCAATTAAGGCAAATAAGGAGCCGGGCAATATCTTTATTTATGCCAAAAGTGGGCAAGAACTTTGCCGTCCTTCATATATTTTTGCGCGATTTTATATAGACCTCCTTTCACAAAAAAAATGCAAATATCGAAGTTGATATTTGACACACTGCTGTGGGTTTGAGGTGCAGAAACCCACATAGGCATTTAAGGCAACTAAGGAGCCGGGCAATACCTTTATCTATGCCAAAAGTGGGCAAGAATTTTGCCGTCCTTCATATATTTTTCATGGGATATTTATAGAGACCCCCTTCACAAACAAATTCAAATATCGAAGTTGATATTTGACACCCTGCTGTGGGCTTGAGGTGCAGAAACCCACCTAGGCATTTAAGTCAGTTAAGGAGCCGGACAATACCTTTATTTATATGCCAAATGAGGGCTGGAACTTTGCCGTCCGTCATATATTTTTTGCTGGATATTTATAGAGACCCCACTTCACAAAAAATTTTCAAATCTCAAAGTTGATATTTGACACCCTGCCGTGGGCTTGAGGTGCAGAAACCCACCTATACATTTAAGTCAAATAATGTGCCGAACAATACATTTATCTATGTCAAAAGTGGGCAAGCACTCTGCCGTCCTTCGTATATTTGTTATGGAATATTTATAGAGACCCCTTCCACAAAAAAAAATCAAATATCAAAATTGATATTTGACTCCCTGCTGTGGACTTGAGGTACAGAAACCCACCTAGGCATTTGAGTCTGGTAAGGAACAGGGCTATACCTTTATCTATCCGAAATGTGGGCAAGAACTTTGCCGTCCTTCATATATTTTTCATGGTATATTTATAGAGACCCCTTTCACAAAAAAATTCAAATATCGAAGTTGATATTTGACACCCTGCTGTGGGCTTGAGGTCCAGAAACCCATCTAGGCATTTAAGTCAATTAAGGATCCGGACAATACCTGTATCAATGCCAAATGGGGGCAAGAACTTTGCCGTCCGTTATATATTTTTTGCGGGATATTTATAGAGACCCCCTTTCACAAAAACAAATTCAAATATCAAAGTTCATATTTGACACCCTGCTGTGGGCTTGAGGTGGAGAAACCCACCTAGACATTTAAGTCAGTTAATGGCCCGAACAATACCTTCATCTATGTCAAATGTGGGCAACAACTTTGCCCTCCTTCATATATTGTTTATGGAATATTTATAGAGATCCCCCTTCCACAAAACAAATTTCAAATAACAAAGTTGATATTTGACACACTGCTGTGGGTTTGAGGTGCAGAAACCCACATAGGAATTTAAGTCAGCTAAGGAGACAGGCCATACCTTTATCAATGCCAAATGGGGGCAAGAACTTTGCCGTCCGCTATATATTTTTTGCGGGATATTTATAGAGATCCCACTTCCACAAAAAAAAATTCAAATATCGAAGTTGATATTTGACACCCTGCTGTGGGCTTGAGGTGTAGAAACCCACCTAGGCATTTAAGTCAATTAAGGAGCCGGACAATACCTTTATCAATGTCAAAAGTGGGCAAGAACTTTACCGTCCTTCATATATGTTTTATGGAATATTTATAGAGATCCACCTTCCACAGAAAAACATTTAAATATCAAAGTTTAAATTTGACACCCTTCTCTGGGTTTGAGGTACAGAAACCAACCTAGGCAGTTGAATCAGTTAAGGAGCCGTGTAATACCTTTATGTATGCGAAAGGTGGGCAAGAACTTTGCCGTCCTTAATATATTGTTCGCGGGATATGTATAGAGACCCCCCCCTTCCACAAACAAATTTCAAATATCAAAGTTGATATTTGACACCCTGCTGTGGGCTTGAGGTGGAGAAACCCACCTAGACATTTCAGTCAGTTTATTGCCCGAACAATACCTTTATCTATGCCAAAACTGGACAAGAACTTTGCCATCCTTCATATATTTTTCATGAGCTATTTATAGAGACCCTCTCCACAAAAAAACATTCAATTATCAAAGTTGATATGTGACACCCTGCTGTGGACTTGAGGTGCGGAAACCCACCTAGGCATTTACGACAGTTAAGGAGCCGAACAATACCTGAATATATGCGAAATGTGGGGAAGAACTTTGCCGTCCTTCATATATTTTTCATGGGATATTTATAGAGATCCCCCTTCACAAAAAAATTCAAATATCGAAGTTGATATTGGACACCCTGCTGTGGGCTTGAGGTACCGAAACTCGCATAGGCATTTGAATCAGTTAAGGAGCCGTGCAATACCTTTATCTATGCGAAATGTGGGGAAGAACTTTGCCGTCCTTCATATATTTTTCGCGGGATATTGATAGAGACCCCCCTTCCACAAAACAAATTTAAAATATCAAAGTTGATATTTGACACCCTGCTGTGGGCTTGAGGTGGAGAAACCCACCTAGACATTTAAGTCAGTTAATTGCCCGAACAATACCTTTATATATGTCAAAAGTGGGCAAGAACTGTGCCGTCATTCATATATTTTTATGGAATATTTATAGAGACCTCCTCCACAAAAAAACATTCAAATAGCAAAGTTGATATTTGACTCCCTGCTGTGGGTTTGAGGTGCAGAAACCCACCTAGGCATTTAAGTAAGCTAAGGAGGAGGACAATACCTTTATCTATGCCAAACGTGGGCAAGAACTTTGCCGTCTTTCATATATTTTTCATGGGATATTTATAGAGACCCCCATCCACAAAACAAATTTCAAATATCAAAGTTGATATTTGACACACTGCTGTGGGTTTGAGGTGCAGAAACCCACCTAAGCATTTAAGTCAGCCAAGGAGCCGGGCATTACCTTTATCTATGCCAAAAGTGGGCAAGAACTTTTCCGTCCTTCATATATTTGTCATGGGATATTTACATAGACCCCTCTCCACAAAAATATTCACATATCAAAGTTGATATTTGACACCCTGCTGTGGACTTGAGGTGCAGAAACCCACCTAGGCATTTAAGTCAGTTAAGAAGCCGGACAATACCTGTATATATGCAAAATGGGGGCAATAACTTTGCCGTCCTTCATATATTTTTGCGGTATATTTATAGAGGCCTCCCTCCACAAAAAAAATTCAAATATCGAAGTTGATATTTGACACCATGCTGTGGGCTTGAGGTGCAGAAACCCACCTAGACATTTAAGTCAGTTAATGGCCCGGACAAGACCTTTATCTATGTGGAAAGTGGGCAAGAACTGTGCCCTCCTTCATATATTTTTGATGGAATATTTATAGAGACCTCCTCCAGAAAAATAAAATCAAATATCAAAGTTGATATTGGACACCCTGCTGTGGGCTTGAGGTACCGAAACTCGCCTAGACATTTGAATCAGTTAAGGAGACGTGCAATACCTTTATCTATGCGAAATGTGGGCAAGAACTTTAACGTCCTTCATATATGTTTTATGGAATATTTATAGAGATCCACCTTCCACAGAAAAACATTTAAATATCAAAGTTTAAATTTGACACCCTTCTCTGGGTTTGAGGTACAGAAACCAACCTAGGCAGTTGAATCAGTTAAGGAGCCGTGTAATACCTTTATGTATGCGAAAGGTGGGCAAGAACTTTGCCGTCCTTAATATATTGTTCGCGGGATATTTATAGAGACCCCCCCCTTCCACAAACAAATTTCAAATATCAAAGTTGATATTTGACACACTGCTGTGGATTTGAAGTGCAGAAACCCACCTAGGCATTTAAGTCAGCTAAGGAACCGGGCATTACCTTTATCTATGCCAAAAGTGGGCAAGAACTTTGCCGTCCTTCATATATTGTTCATGGGATATTTATAGAGACCCCCCTTCACAAAAAAATTCAAATATCCAAGTTGATATTTGACACCCTGCTGTGGGCTTGAGGTGCAGAAACCCACCTAGGCATTTAAGTCAATTAAGGAGCCGGACAATACCTTTATCAATGCCAAATGGGGGCAAGAACTTTGCCGTCCGTTATATATTTTTTACGGGATATTTATAGAGACCCCCCCTTCACAAAAACAAATTAAAATATCAAAGTTCATATTTGACACCCTGCTGTGGGCTTGAGGTGGAGAAACACACCTAGACATTTAAGTCAGTTAATGGCCCGAACAATATATTTATCTATGTCAAAAGTGGGCAAGAACTTTGTCGTCCTTCATATATATTTTTATGGAATATTCATAGAGACCCCCTCCAGAAAAATAAAATCAAATTTCAAAGTTGATATTTGACTCCCTGTTGTGGGCTTGAGGTACAGAAACCCACCTAGGGATTTGAGTGTGTTAAGGAGCCGGGCGATACCTTTATCTATTCGAAAAGTGGGCAAGAACTTTGCCGTCCTTCATATATTTTTGCGCGATTTTATAGAGACCTCCCTTCACAAAAAAAATGCAAATATCGAAGTTGATATTTGACACCATGCTGTGGGCTTGAGGTGGAGAAACAGAGACATTTAAGTCAGTTAATGGCCCAAACAATACCTTTATCTATGTCAAAAGTGGGCAAGAACTTTGCCGTCCTTCATATATTTTTTATGGAATATTTATAGATACTCCCTGCTGTGGGCTTGAGGTTGAGAAACCCACCTAGGCATTTGAGTCAGTTAAGGATCTGGGCAATCACTTTATCTATGCCAAATGTGGGTAAGAATTTTGCCGTCCGTCATATATTTTTTGCGGGATATTTATAGAGACCCCCCTTCACAAAACAAAATTCAAATATCAAATTTCATATTTGACACCCTGCTGTGGGCTTGAGGTGGAGAAACCCACCTAGACATTTAAGTCAGTTAATGGCCCGAACAATATATTTATCTATGTCAAAAGTGGGCAAGAACTTTACCGTCCTTCATATATGTTTTATGGAATATTTATAGAGATCCACCTTCCACAGAAAAACATTTAAATATCAAAGTTTAAATTTGACACCCTTCTCTGGGTTTGAGGTACAGAAACCAACCTAGGCAGTTGAATCAGTTAAGGAGCCGTGTAATACCTTTATGTATGCGAAAGGTGGGCAAGAACTTTGCCGTCCTTAATATATTGTTCGCGGGATATNATATTTGACACCCTGCTGTGGGCTTGAGGTGGAGAAACCCACCTAGACATTTAAGTCAGGTAATGGCCCGAACAATATATTTATCTATGTCAAAAGTGGGCAAGAACTTTGCAGTCCTTCATATATTTGTTCATGGAATATTTATAGAGACCCCCTCCAGAAAAATAAAATAAAATATCAAAGTTGATATTTGACTCCCTGCTGTGGGTTTGAGGTGCAGAAATTCACCTACGCATTTAAGCCAGCTAAGGAGCGAGGCAATACCTTTATCTATGCCAAAAGTGGGCAAGAAATTTGCCGTCCTTCATATATTTTTCGCGGGATATTTATAGAGACCCCTCTTCCACAAAAAAAATTAAAATATCAAAGTTGCTATTTGACACCATGCTCTGGACTTGAGGTGGAAGAACCCACCTAGACATTTAAGTCAGTTAATGGCCCGAACAATACCTTTATCTATGTCAAAAGTGGGCAAGAACTTTGCCGTCCTTCATATATTTGTAATGGAATATTTATAGATACCCCCTCCACAAACAAAATTAAAATATCAAAGTTGATATTTGACTCCCTGATGTTGGCTTGAGGTACAAAAACCCACCTAGGCATTTGAATCAGTTAAGGAGCCTTGCAATACCTTTATCTATGCCAAAAGTGGGCAAGAACTTTGCCGTCCTTCATATATTTTTCGCGGGATATTTATAGAGTCCCCTTTCCACAAAACAAATTTCAAATATCAATGTTGATATTTGACACACTGCTGTGGGCTTGAGGTGCAAAAACCCACCTAGGCATTAAGTCAGCTAAGGAGCGAGAAAATGCCTTTATGAATGCCAAATGGGGGCAAGAACTTTGCCGTCCTTCATATATTTTTTGCGGGATATTAATAGAGACAAAAAAAAATTCAAATATCAAAGTTGATTTTTGAGACCCTGCTGTGGGCTTGAGGTGCAGAAACCCACCTAGGAATTTAAGTCAGTTAAGGAGCCGGACAATACCTTTACCTATGCCGACTGGGGGCAAGAACTTTGCCGTCCGTCATATATTTTTTGCGGGATATTTATAGAGACAAACAAAAATTCAAATATCAAAGTTGATTTTTGACACCCTGCTGTGGGCTTGAGGTGCAGAAACCCACCTAGGAATTTAAGTCAGTTAAGGAGCCGGACAATACCTTTACCTATGCCGACTGGGGGCAAGAACTTTGCCGTCCGTCATATATTTTTTGCGGGATATTTATAGAGACAAAAAAAAATTCAAATATCAAAGTTGATTTTTGACACCCTGCTGTGGGCTTGAGGTGGAGAAACCCACCTAGACATTTATGTCAGCTAAGGAGCCAGGCAATACTTTTATATATGCCAAAAGTGGTCAAGAACCCTGCCGTCTTTCATATTTTTTTCATGGGATATTTATAGAGACCCCCCTTCACAAAAAAATTAAAATATCAAAGTTCATATTTGACACCCTGGTGTGGACTTGAGGTGGAGAAACCCACCTAGACATTTAAGTCAGGTAATGGCCCGAACAATATATTTATCTATGTCAAAAGTGGGCAAGAACTTTGCAGTCCTTCATATATTTGTTCATGGAATATTTATAGAGACCCCCTCCAGAAAAATAAAATAAAATATCAAAGTTGATATTTGACTCCCTGCTGTGGGTTTGAGGTGCAGAAATTCACCTACGCATTTAAGCCAGCTAAGGAGCGAGGCAATACCTTTATCTATGCCAAAAGTGGGCAAGAACTTTGCCGTCCTTCATATATTTTTCGCGGGATATTTATAGAGTCCCCTTTCCACAAAACAAATTTCAAATATCAAAGTTGATATTTGACACACTGCTGTGGGATTGAGGTGCAGAAACCCACCTAGGCATTTAAGTCAGCTAAGGAGCCAGGAAATGCCTTTATGTATGCCAAATAGGGGCAAGAACTTTGCCGTCCTTCATATATTTTTCGCGGGATATTTAAAAAGACCCCCCTTCCACAAAACAAATTTCAAATATAAAAGTTGATATTTGACACACTGCTGTGGGTTTGAGATGCAGAAACCCACCTAGGTATTTAAGTCAGCTAAGGATCCGGGCAATACCTTTATCTAAGCCAAAAGAGGGCAAGGACTTTGCCGTCCTTCATATATTTTTTGAGGGATATTTATAGAGACAAAAAAAAATTCAAATATCAAAGTTGATTTTTGACACCCTGCTGTGGGCTTGAGGTGGAGAAACCCACCTAGACATTTAAGTCAGCTAAGGAGCCGGCCAATACCTTTATATATGCCAAAAGTGGGCAAGAACTTTGCCGTCCTTCATATATTTTTTGCGGGATATTTATAGAGACCCCCCCTCCCACAAAAACAAATTCAAATATCAAAGTTGATATTTGACACACTGCTGTCTGTTTGAGGTGCAGACACCCACCTAGGCATTTAAGTCAGCTAAGGAGCCGGCCAATACCTTTATATATGCCAAAAGTGGGCAAGAACTTTGCCGTCCTTCATATATTTTTTGCGGGATATTTATAGAGACCCCCCCTTCCACAAAAACAAATTCAAATATCAAAGTTGATATTTGACACACTGCTGTCTGTTTGTGGTGCAGAATCCCACCTAGGCATTTAAGTCAGCTAAGGAGCCGGGCAATACCTTTATCTATGCCAAAAGTGGGCCAGAACTTTGCCGTCCTTCATATTTTTTTCATGGGATATTTATAGAGACCCCCCTTCACAAAAAAAATCAAATATTGAAGTTGATATTTGACACCCTGCTGTGGGCATGAGGTGCAGAAACCCACCTAGGTATTTAAGTCAGTTAAGGAGTCGGACAATACCTTTATCTATGTCAAATTTAGGCAAGAACTTTGCCGTCCTTCATATATTTTTTATGGAATATTTATAGATACCACCTCCACAAAAAAAAATCAAATATCAAAGTTGATATTTGACTCACTGCTGTGGGTTTCAGGTGCAAAAACCCACCTAGGCATTTAAGTCAGGTAATTTCCCGGACAATACCTTTATCTATGTCAAAAGTGGGCAAGAACTTTGCCGTCCTTCATATATTTTTGATGTAATATTTATAGAGACCCCCTTCACAAAAAAAAATTAAATATCAAATTTAATATTTGACTCCCTGCTGTGGGCTTGAGGTACAGAAACTCACCTAGGTATTTGAATCAGTTAAGGAGCCGTGCAAGAACTTTATCTATACGAAATGTGGGCTAGAACTTTGCCATCCTTCATATATTTTTCGCGGGATATTTATAGAGACCCCCTTCCACAAAACAAATTTGAAATATCAAAGTTGATATTTGACACACTGCTGTGGGTTTGAGGTTGAGAAACCCACCTAGGCATTTAAGTCAGCTAAGGAGCCGGGCAATACCTTTATATATGCCAAAGGTGGGAAAGAACTTTGCCGTCCTTCATATTTTTGTTCATGGGACATTTATAGAGACCCCCCTTCACAAAAAAAATTAAAATATCGAAGTTGATATTTGACACCTTGCTGTGGGCTTGAGGTGCAGAAACCCACCTAGGCATTTAACTCAGTTAAGGAGTAGGACACTACCTGTAGCTATGCGAAATGGAGGCTAGAACTTTGCCGTCCTTCATATATTTTTCGCGGGATATTTATAGAGTCCCCCTTCCACAAAAACAATTCAAATATCAAAGTTGATATTTAACACCATGCTGTGGGCTTGAGGTGGAGAAACGCACCATGACATTTAAGTCAGTTAATGGCCCAAACAATACCTTTATCTATGTCAAATGTGGGCAAGAACTTTGCCGTCCTTCATATTTTTGTCATGGGCCATTTATTGAGACCACCCTCCACAAAAAAAATTAAAATATCTAAGTTGATATTTGACACCCTGCTGTGGGCTTGAGGTGCAGAAATCCACCTAGGCATTTAAGTCAGTTAAGGAGTCGGACAATACCTGTATCTATGCCAAATGGAGGCAAGAACTTTGCCGTCCTTCATATATTTTTCTCGGGATATTTATAGAGACCCCCCTTCCACAAAAACAAATTCAAATATCAAAGTTGATATTTCACTCCCTGCAGTGGACTTGAGGTACAGAAACCAACCTAGGCATTGAAATCAGTTAAGGAGCCGTGCAATACCTTTATGTATGCGATATGTGGGCAAAAACTGTGCCGTCCTTCATATGTTTTTCGCGGGATATTTATAAAGACCCCACTTCCACAAAACAAATTTCAAATATCAAAGTTGATATTTGACACACTGCTGTGGGTTTCAGGTGCAGAAACCCACCTAGGCATTTAAGTCAGGTAATGTCCCGGACAATACCTTTATCTATGTCAAAAGTGGGCAAGAACTTTGCCGTCCTTCATATATTTTTGATGTAATATTTATAGAGACCCCTTCACAAAAGAAAAATTAAATATCAAATTTGATATTTGACTCCCTGCTGTGGGCTTGAGGTACATAAATTCACCTAGGTATTTGAATCAGTTAAGGAATCGTGCAATACCTTTATCTATGCGAAATGTGGGCTGGAACTTTGTCATCCTTCATATATTTTTCGCGGGATATTTATAGAGACCCCCATCCACAAAACAAATTTCAAATATCAAAGTTGATATTTGACACACTGCTGTGGGTTTGATGTGCATAAACCCACCTAGGCATTTAAGTCAGTTAAGGAGTCGGACAATACCTGTATCTATGCCAAATGAGGGCAAGAACTTTGCCATCCTTCATATATTTTTCATGAGATATTTATAGAGACCCCTCTCCACAAAAAACGTTCAAATATCAAAGTTGATAATTGACACCCTGCTGTGGGCTTGAGGTGCAGAAACCCACCTAGGTATTTAAGTCAGTTAAGAAGCCGAACAATACCTGCATATATGCTAAATGGGGGCAATAACTTTGCGTCCTTCATATTTTTTTCATGGGACATTTATTGAGACCCCCCTTCACACAAAAAATTAAAATATCGAAGTTGATATTTGATACCCTGCTGTGGACTTGAGGTGCAGAAACCCACCTAGGTATTTAAGTCAGTTAAGGAGTCGGACAATACCTGTATCTATGCCAAATGGGGGCAAGAACTTTGCCGTCCTTCATATATTTTTCTCGGGATATTTATAGAGACCCCCTTCCACAAAACAAATTTCAAATATCAAAGTTGATATTTGACACACTGCTGTGGGTTTGAGGTGCAGAAACCCACCTAGGAATTTATGGCAGCTAAGGAGCCGGGCAATACCTTTATCTATGCCAAAAGTGGGCAAGAACTTTGCCATCCTTCATATATTTTTCGCGGGATATTTATAGAGACCCCCCTTCCACAAAAAAAAATTCAAATATCAAAGTTGATATTTGACACCATGCTGTGGGCTTGACGAGGAGAAACCCACGTAGACATTTAAGTCAGTTAATGGCCGAAACAATACATTTATCTATGTCAAATGTGGGCAAGAACTTTGCATTCCTTCATATTTTTTTCATGGGACATTTATAGAGACCCCCCTTCACAAAAAAATTAAATTATCGAAGTTGATATTTGACACCCTGCTGTGGGCTTGAGGTGCAGAAACCTACCTAGGCATTTAAGTCAGTTATGGAGTCGGACAATACCTATATCTATGCAAAATGGGGGCAAGAACTTTGCCGTCCTTCATATATTTTTCTCGGGATATTTATAGAGACCCCCTTCCACAAAACAAATTTCAAATATCAAAGTTGATATTTGACACACTGCTGTGGGTTTGAGGTGCAGAAACCCACCTAGGAATTTATGTCAGCTAAGGAGCCGGGCAATACCTTTATATATGCCAAAAGTGGGCAAGAACTTTGCCATCCTTCATATATTTTTCGCGGGATATTTATAGAGACCCCCTTCCACAAAACAAATTTCAAATATCAAAGTTGATATTTGACACACTGCTGTGGGTTTGAGGTGCAGAAACCCACCTAGGAATTTAAGTCAGCTAAGGAGCCGGGCAATACCTTTATCTATGCCAAAAGTGGGTAAGAACTTTGACATCCTTCATATATTTTTTCATGAGATATTTATAGAGACCCCTCTCCACAAAAAACATTCAAATATCAAATTTGATATTTGACACCCTGCTGTTGGCTTGAGGTGCAGAAACCCACCTAGGCATTTAAGTCAGTTAAGGAGCCGAACAATACCTGAATATATGCTAAATGGGGGCAATAACTTTGCCTTCCTACATATATTTTTTGCGGGATATTTATAGAGGCCTCCCTTCACAAAAACAATTAAAATATCAAAGTTGATATTTGACACCATACTGTGGGCTTGAGGTGGAGAAACCCACCATGACATTTAAGTCAGTTAATGGCCCAAACAATACCTTTATCTATGTCAAATGTGGGCAAGAACTTTGCCGTCCTTCATATATTTTTTTATGGAATATTAGTAGAGACCTCCTCCACAAAAAAAAATTAAAATATCAAAGTTGATATTTGACTCCCTGCTGTGGGCTTGAGGTACAGAAATTCATCTAGGCATTTGAGTTTGTTAAGGAGCCATGCAATACCTTTATCTATGCGAAATGTGAGGAAGAACTTTGCCGTCCTTCATATATTTTTCGCGGGATATTTATAGAGACCCCCTTTCAAAAACAAATTCAAATATCAAAGTTAATATTTGACACACTGCTGTGGATTTGAGGTGCAGAAAACCACCTAGGCATTTAAGTCAACTAAGGAGCCGGGCAATACCTTTATATATGCCAAAAGTGGGCAAGAATTTTACCGTCCTTCATATTTTTTTCATGGGACATTTATAGAGACCCCTCTTCACAAAAAAATTTAAAATATCGAAGTTGATATTTGACACCCTGCTGTGGGCTTGAGGTGCAGAAACCCACCTAGGCATTTAATTCAGTTAAGGAGTCAGAAAATACCTGTATCAATGCCAAATGGTGGCTAGAACTTTGCCGTCCTTCATATATTTTTCGCGTGATATTTATAGAGACCCCCCTTCCAAAAACAAATTTCAAATATCAAATTTGATATTTGACACACTGCTGTGG
>MJUT01023657.1:136823-162824 GCA_002080005.1 Gigantidas platifrons
CTTCACAAAAAAAATTAAAATATCGAAGTTGATATTTGACACCCTGCTGTGGGCTTGAGGTGCAGAAACCCACCTAGGCATTTAATTCAGCTAAGGAGTCAGAAAATACCTGTATCAATGCCAAATGGTGGCTAGAACTTTGCCGTCCTTCACATATTTTTCGCGGTATATTTATAGAGACCCCCCTTCCAAAAACAAATTTCAAATATCAAAGTTGATATTTGACACACTGCTGTGGATTTGAGGTGCAGAAACTCACCTAGGCATTTAAGTCAGCTAAGGAGCCGGGCAATACCTTTATATATGCCAAAAGTGGGCAAGAATTTTGCCGTCCTTCATATTTTTTTCATGGGACATTTATAGAGACACCCCTTCACAAAAAAAATTAAAATATCGAAGTTGATATTTGACACCCTGCTGTGGGCTTGAGGTGCAGAAACCCACCTAGGCATTTAAGTCAGTTAAGGAGTCGGACAATACCTGTATCTATGACAAATGGGGGCTAGAACTTTGCCTTCCTTCATATATTTTTCGCGGGATATTTATAGAGTCCCCCCTTCCACAAAAACAATTCAAATATCAAAGTTGATATTTGACACCATGCTGTGGGCCTGAGGTGGAGAAACCCACCATAACATTTAAGTCAGTTAATGGCCCGAACAATACCTTTATCTATGCGAAAAGTGGGCAAGAACTTTGCCGTCCTTCATATAATTTTCATGAGATATTTATAGAGACCCCCCTTCATAAAAAAAAATTAAAATATCGAAGTTGATATTTGACACCCTGCTGTGGGCTTGAGGTGCATAAACCCACCTAGGCATTTAAGTCAGTTAAGGAGTCGGACAATACCAGTATATATACCAAATGGGGGCAACAACTTTGCCGTCCTTCATATATTTTTCGCGGGATATTTATAGAGACCCCCCTTCCACAAAAAAAAATTCAAATATCAAAGTTGATATTTGACACCATGCTGTGGGCTTGACGAGGAGAAACCCACCTAGACATTTAAGTCAGTTAATGGCCCAAACAATACCTTTATCTATGTCAAATGTGGGCAAGAACTTTGCAGTCCTTCATATTTTTTTCATGGGACATTTTTAGAGACCCCCCTTCACAAAACAAATTAAATTATCGAAGTTGATATTTGACACCCTGCTGTGGGCTTGAGGTGCAGAAACCTACCTAGGCATTTAAGTCAGTTAAGGAGTCGGACAATACCTATATCTATGCAAAATGGGGGCAAGAACTTTGCCGTCCTTCATATATTTTTCTCGGGATATTTATAGAGACCCCCTTCCACAAAACAAATTTCAAATATCAAAGTTGATATTTGACACACTGCTGTGGGTTTGAGGTGCAGAAACCCACCTAGGAATTTAAGTCAGCTAAGGAGCCGGGAAATACCTTTATCTATGCCAAAAGTGGGCAAGAACTTTGCCATCCTTCATATATTTTTCATGAGATATTTATAAGAATCCCCTCTCCACAAAAAAACATTCAAATATCAAATTTGATATTTGACACCCTGCTGTTGGCTTGAGGTGCAGAATCCCACCTAGGCATTTAAGTCAGCTAAGGAGCCGCGCAATACCTTTATATATGCCAAATGTGGGCAAGAACTTTGCCGTCCTCCATATTTTTTTCATGGGACATTTATAGAGACCCGCCTTCACAAAAAAAAATAAAATATCGAAGTTGATATTTGACACCCTGCTGTGGGCTTGAGGTGCAGAAACACACCTAGGCATTTAAGTCAGTTAAGGAGTCGGACAATACCTGTCATATTTCTGGGTGTTAAGGATATTGAATGTGTCTATTTGTATGATCTTACCACTACTAAGTCCGAACCTGTCATGTATCTGTGTGTTGAGGATATTGAATATGTCTATTTGCATGATTTTACCAGTAATATGCAAGGAGTGGTCATGCATCTGTGTTTTAAGGATCTTGAATGTGTCTAGTTGTATAATTATACCAGTTTTAAGCCAGGAGACGTCATGTATATGTGTGTCAAGGATATCGAATATGTCTATTTGTATGATTTTACCACTACTAAGTCCGAACCTTTCATGTATCTGAGTGTTGATTATATTGAATATGTCTATTTGCATGCTTTTACCACTAATAAGCAAGGAGTGGTCATGAATTTGTGTTGAGAGGATATTGAATGTGTCTAGTTGTATACTTATACAAGTACTAAGCCAGGTTCCGTCATGTATATATGTGTCAAGGATATCGAATACGTCTATTTGTATGATTTTACCAGTACTAAGCCGGTAGCGGTCATGTATATGAGTATTAAGGAAATTGAATGTCTCTATTTGTATTATTTTACCAGTACTAAACCAGGAGTGGTCATGTATCTATGGGTTAAGGATATCGAATGTGTATATGTTTATGATTTTACCAGTACTAAAGCCAGGAGCGGTCATGTATCTAGGTGTTATGGATATTGAATGTGCCTAGGGTAAAATATAACTAGGTTTAAAAATTTCAACATCATACACAAGTGTTTAAAAATGTCTTGTTAATTTAAGATTAAAACATAAAACTGCCATCATTAAAAAGAAACTTCAATCCACTCATTGTAGCTGCTGAAAACTGTCATACCAAGGATAGCCCATGAAAGCCATTCAGCTTATTTCCAATGGGGTCCTTTGCAAGTATCAGCTTAAAGTTTAAGTGGATATTAAAAGATCAACATGAGCGGGTAAAGGGATAACTTAATTTTAAAATAAGTACATTATCTATGAAAAAAATATGTATGTATAATTGCCATTATTATGATATGACACGTCTTTCCTGTTCTTCACTGGTATGTATCAGGTGACATTTCAATTCTTTTTTAAATCTCTGCAAATCATTGATGGATTTGATCGAATCGGGTAGAGAATTCCAATCATGGATTCCATTATGGTAAAACGTTGTTGATTCGATGCCTTTAATTGTTGGTGTAACATAATTAATCTGACTTGATCTAGTATTATGGGCATGATGTTCATTAATTTTGGTGAAATTATTTTTCAAATAAGAAGGACATTTATCATAATAGATTTTATGAGCATGGTTCAATCGAAGCTGTTTAACTCTGTTTTCAATATTTAAGAATCCTAGACTAGATAATTCAGTTTGCTTTATACTAGTTATTGGGCCCATGCTTTTAGTGAATCTAACTGTTTTGTTTTGTGCCACTTGCAGTTTGTTTTTTAAAGCATAAGTTATACCAGCGTACGAGGAGGAACAAGAATAATCAAAATGACATTGAATAAGTGCCATACTTAAAGTTTTTCGCGTTTCGGCAGATAGACAATTTGCCTTTCTATACATAAACCTCTATCGGGAATTAACCTTTTTAATAATAGAGTTAGCAGTTTTTTCGCCAGACAGGTTTTGATCAATGTCAATCCCTAATTATTTAACACTATTTTTTGAATTTATTATATGACCATTACAGTTAATTTGAAATTCAGTTACATTTTTTTATTTTCTCTTTGGACCAAAAATAATACATTCTGTTATACCAAGGTGGAGAGAAAATTTGTTGTCAACGAGCCATTCACTACAGGATTCGATTTCTTCACCAAGGTTTTGAGAGACAATTCAGGATTTCTATGAGAAAACATAATAGTACTGTCATCTGCGTACAGAAGTAATTTACAGTCTGAGTTAATGCTTATGGACATGTCATTGACATAACAAAGGAAAAGTAAAGGAATGTGCCTCTTAGTATGATTTTACAATTACTAAGTCCGGAGCGGTCATGTTTCTGGGTGTTAAGGATATTGAATGTGTCTATTTGTATGATTTTACCAGTTTTAAGCCAGGAGACGTCATTTATGTGTGTGTCAAGGATATCGAATATGTCTATTTGTATGATTTTACCACTACTAAGTCCGAACCTGTCATGTATCTGTGTGTTGAGGATATTGAATATGTCTATGTGCATGCTTTTACAAGTAATAAGCAAGGAGTGGTCATGAATCTGTGTTGAGAGGATATGGAATGTGTCTAGTTGTATACTTATACAAGTACTAAGCCAGGAGCCGTCATGTATATATGTGTCAAGGATATCGAATACGTCTATTTATATGATTTTACCAGTACTAAGTCAGGACCGGTCATGTATCACTGTGTTAAGGATATAGGATGTGCCTATTTGTATGATTTTGTCAGTACTAAGCTAGGAGTGGTCATGTATCTATGTGTTAAGGATATCGAATGTGTCTATTTGTATGACTTTGCTAGTACTAAGTCAGGACCTGTCATGTACCACTGTGTTAAGGATATCGAATGTGTCTATTTGTCTGATTTTACCACAACTAAGCTAGTAGCGGACATGTATCTGTGCGTTAAGGATATCGAATGTGCCTATTTCTATGATAGTACCACTACTAAGACAGGAGCGGTCATGTATCTGTGTGTTAAGGATATCGAATATGTCTATTTGTTTGATTTTACCAGTACTAAGCCAGGAGCGTCATGTATATGTGTGCTAAGGATATCGAATGTGTTTCTTTGTATGTTTTTACCACTATTAAGCCGGGACTTGTCATATATATGTGTGTTAAAGATATCGAACGTGCCAATGTGTATGATTTTACCAGTACCAGGTCAGGACCGATCATGTATCTGTTTCTTAAGGATATCAAATGTGTCTATTTTCATGGTTTTTGCCAGTACCTGCCATGTATATGTCTGTTAAGTATATCGGATGTGCCTATTTCTATGATTTTACCAGTACTAAGCGAGGAGAGGTCATCTATCTGTTTGTTAAGGATATCAAATGTGTCTATTTGTATGATTTTACCGGTACCAAGTCAGGACCGGTCATGTAACTCTAGGCTAAGGATATCGGATGTGCCTATTTGTATGATTTTATCAGTACTAAGCCGTTAGCGGTCATGTGTATGAGTGTTAAGGAAATTGAATGTCTCTATTGGTATGATTTTACCAGTACTAAAGCCAGGAGCGGTCATGTATCTAGGTGTTATGGATATTGAATGTGCCTGCGGTAAAATATAACTAGGTTTAAAAATTTCATCATCATACACAAGTGTTTAAAAATTTCTTGTTAATTTAAGAATAAAACATAAAACAGCCATCATTAAAAAGAAACTTCAATCCACTCATTGTAGCTGCTGAAAACTTTCATACCAAGGATAACCCATGAAAGCCATTCAGCTTATTTCCAATGGGGTCCTTTACAAGTATCAGCTTATTGTTCAAGTGGATATTAAAAGATCAACATGAGCGGGTAAAGGGATAACTTAATTTTAAAATAAGTACATTATCTATGAAAAAAATATGTATATATAATTGCCATTATTATGATATGACACGTCTTTCCTGTTCTTCACTGGTATGTATCAGGTGGCACTTCACTTCTTTTTTAAATCTCTGCAAATCATTGATGGATTTGATCGAATCGGGTAGAGAATTCCAATCATGGATTCCATTATGGTTAAACGTTGTTGATTCGATGCCTTTAATTTTTGGTGTAACATAATTAATCTGACTTGCTCTAGTATTATGGGTATGATGTTCATTAATTTTGGTGAAATTATTTTTCAAATAAGAAGGACATTTATCATAATAGATTGTATGGGCATGGTTCAATCGAAGCTGTTTAACTCTGTTTTCAATATTTAAGAATCCTAGACAAGATAATTCAGCTTGCTTTATACTAGTTATTGGGCCCATGCTTTTAGTGAATCTAACTGTTTTGTTTTGTGCCACTTGCAGTTTGTTTTTTAAAGCATGAGTTATACCAGCGTACGAGGAGGAACAAGAATAATCAAAATGACATTAAATAAGTCCCATACTTAAAGTTTTTCGCGTTTCGGCAGATAGACAATTTGCCTTTCTATACATAAACCTCAACCGGGAATTAAACTTTTTAATAATAGAGTTAGCAGTTTTTTCGCCAGACAGGTTTTGATCAATGTCAATGCCTAAATATTTAACACTATTTTTTGAATTTATTATATGACCATTACAGTTAATTTGAAATTCAGTTACATTTTTTTATTTTCTCTTTGGACCAAAAAGAATACATTCTGTTATACCAAGGTGGAGAGAAAGTTTGTTGTCAACGAGCCATTCACTACAGGATTCGATTTCTTCACCAAGGTTTTGAGAGATCAATTCAGGATTTCTATGAGAAAACATAATAGTACTGTCATCTGCGTACAGAAGTAATTTACAGTCTGAGTTAATGCTTATGGACATGTCATTGACATAACAAAGGAAAAGTAAAGGAATGTTCCTATTAGTATGATTTTACCATTACTAAGTCAGGAGCTGTCATGTTTCTGGGTGTTAAGGATATTGAATGTGTCTATTTGTATGATTTTACCACTACTAAGTCCGAACCTGTCATGTATCTGTGTGTTGATGATATTGAATATGTCTATTTGCATGATTTTATCAGTAATATGCAAGGAGTGGACATCCATCTGTGTTTTAAGGATATTGAATTTGTCTAGTTGTATAATTATACCAGTTTTAAGCCAGGAGACGTCATGTATCTGTGTGTTAAGGATATCGAATTTGTCTATTTGTATGATTTCATCAGTACTAAGTCAGAAGCGCTCATATATCTGTTTGTTAAGGATATCGAATGTGTCAATTTGTATGATTTTAGCTGTACTAAGCAAGGAGCGGACATGTATCCTTGCGTTAAGGATATGCAATGTGTCTATTTGTATGATTTTACCAGTACTAAGTCAGGTGCGGTCATGTATCTGTGTGTGAAGCATATAGAATGTGTCTATTTGTATATTTTTACCACTACTAATCCAGGAGCGGTCATGTATATGTGTTAAATATATCGAACCTGCCTATGTGTATGATTTTGCCAATACTAAGCCAGGAGTGGTCATGTATATGTGTGCTAAGAATATCGAATGTGTCTATTTGTATGATTACTACCAGTACTAAGCCAGAAGCGGTCATGTATCTATGTGTTAAGGATATCGAATGTGTCTAATTGTATGATTTTACAACTACTAAGCCAGTAGCGGTCATGCATCTCTTTGTTGAGGATATTGAATATTTCTATTTGCATGCTTTTACCAGTAATAAACAAGGAGTGGTCATGAATCTGTGCTTAGAGGATATTGAATGTGTTTAGTTGTATAATTATACCAGTACAAAGCCAGGAGACGTCATGTATGTGTGTGTCAAGGTTATCGAATATGTCTATTTGTATGATTTTACCAGAACTAACTCAGGACCTTTCATGTACCAGTTTGCTAAGGATATCGAATGTGTCTATTTGTGTGATTTTGCCACTACTAAGCTAGGATCGGACATATATTCTTGCGTTACGTATATCCAATGTGTCTATTTGTATGATTTTACCAGTACTATGTCAGGACTGGTCATGTATCTCTGTGTTAAGATTATCGGATGTGCCCATTTGTATGATTTTTCCAGTACTAAGTCAGGAGCGGTCATGTATCTGTGTGTGAAGCATATAGAATGTGTCTATTTGTATAATTTTACCACACTACTAAGCCAGGAGCGGTCATGTATATGTGTTAAAGATATCAAACGTACCTGTGTGTATGATTTTACCAATACTAAGCCAGGAGTGATCATGCAAATGTGTGTTAAGGATATCGAATGTGTCTATTTGTATGATTATAACCAGTACAAAGCAAGGAGCTGTCATGTATCTGTGTTCTAAGGATATCGAATTTGTCTAATTGTATGCTTAGCTTATAACAGTACAAAGCCAGGAGACGTTATGTATGTGTGTGACAAGGCTATCGAATATGTCTATTTGTATGATTTTACCAGTACTAAGTCAGGATCTGTCATGTATATATGTGTTAAGGATATCGAATGGGTCTATCTGTATGATTTTACAAGTACTAAGTTAGGAGTGGTCCTATATATGTTTGTAACGGACACCGAATGTGTCTATTTGTATGATTTTACCAGTAGTAAGTCAGGACCTGTCATGTACCAATGTGTTAAGGATATCGAATGTGTCTATTTGTGTGATTTTAGCACTACTAAGCCAGGAGCGGTCATGTATCTTTGTTTTAAAGATATCGAACGTGCATATGTGTATGATTGTACCAGTACTAAGCCAGGATCGGACATGTATCTGTGTGTGACGGATATCGAATGTGTCTATTTGTATAATTTTACCACTACTAAGCCAGGAGCGGTCATGTATATGTGTAAAAGATATCGAACGTGCCTATGTGTATGATTTTACCAATACTAAGCCAGGAGTAATCATGTATATGTGTGTTAATGATAGCGAATGTGTCTATTTGTATGATTATAACCAGTACTAAGCAAGGAGCTCTCATGTAACTGTGTGTTAAGGATATCGAATTTGTCTAATTGTATGATACTACCCGTACTAAGCCAGGAGCAGTCATGTATCTATGTGTTAAGGATATCGAATGTGTCTATTTGTATGATTTTACCAGTACTAAGCAATGAGCTGACATGTATCCTTGCGTTAAGGATATGCAATGTGTCTATTTGTATGATTTTACCAGTACTAAGTCAGGAGCGGTCATGTATCTGTGTGTGAAGCATATAGAATGTTTCTATTTGTATAATTTGACCACTACTAAGCCAGGAGCGGGCATGTATATGTGCTAAAGATATCGAACGTGCCTGTGTGTATGATTTTGCCAATACTAAGTCAGGAGTGGTCATGTATATGTGTGCTAAGAATATCGAATGTGTCTATTTGTATGATTACTACCAGCACTAAGCCAGAAGCGGTCATGTATCTATGTGTTAAGGATATCGAATGTGTCTAATTGTAAGATTTTACCACTGCTAAGCCAGGAGCGGTCATGCATCTATGTGCTATGAATATCGAACGTGCCTATGTGTATGATTTTACCAATACTAAGCCAGGAGTAATCATGTATATGTGTGTTAATGATAGCGAATGTGTCTATTTGTATGATTATAACCAGTACTAAGCAAGGAGCTGTCATGTATCTGTGTGTTAAGGATATCGAATTCGTCTAATTGTATGATACTACCCGTACTAAGCCAGGAGCAATCATGTATCTATGTGTTAAGGATATCGAATGTGTCTAATTGTATGATTTTACCATTACTAAGTCAGGAGCGGTCATGTTTCTGGGTGTTAATGATATTGAATATGCCTATTTGTATGATTTTACCAATATTAAGTCCGAACCTGTCATGTATCTGTGTGCTGAGGATATTGAATATTTCTCTTTGCATGCTTTTACCAGTAATAAGCAAGGAGTGGTCATGAATCTGTGCTTAGAAGATATTGATTGTGTTTAGTTTTATAATTATACCAGTACAAAGCCAGGAGACGTCATGGATGTGTGTGTCAAGGTTATCGAATATGTCTATTTGTATGATTTTACCAAAATTAACTCAGGACCTTTCATGTACCAGTTTGCTAAGGATATCGAATGTGTCTATTTGTGTGATTTTGACACTACTAAGCTAGGAGCGGACATATATCCTTGCGTTACGGATATCCAATGTGTCTGTTTGTATGATTTTACCAGTACTATGTCAGGACTGGTCATGTAGCTCTGTGTTAAGATTATCGGATGTGCCTATTTGTATGATTTTTCCAGTACTAAGTCAGGAGCGGTCATGTATCTGTGTGTGAAGTATATAGAATGTGTCTATTTGTATAATTTTACCACTACTAATCCAGGAGCGGTCATGTATATGTGTTAAATATATCGAACCTGCCTATGTGTATGATTTTGCCAATACTAAGCCAGGAGTGGTCATGTATATGTGTGCTAAGAATATCGAATGTGTCTATTTGTATGATTACTACCAGTACTAAGCCAGAAGCGGTCATGCATCTATGTGCTATGTATATCGAATGTGTCTATTAGTATGATTTTACCATTACTAAGTCAGGAGCGGTCATATTTCTGGGTGTTAATGATATTGAATGTGCCTATTTGTATGATTTTACCAATACTAAGTCCGAACCTGTCATGTATCTCTATGTTGAGGATATTGAATATTTCTATTTGCATTCTTTTACCAGTAATAAATAAGGAGTGGTCATGAATCTGTGCTTAGAGGATATTGAATGTGTTTAGTTGTATAATTATACCAGTACAAAGCCAGGAGACGTCATGTATGTGTGTTTCAAGGTTATCGAATATGTCTATTTGTAGGATTTTACCAGAACTAACTCAGGACCTTTCATGTACCAGTTTGCTAAGGATATCGAATGTGTCTATATGTGTGATTTTGCAACTACTAAGCTAGGAGCGGACATATATTCTTGCGTTATGTATATCCAATGTGTCTATTTGTATGATTTTACCAGTACTATGTCAGGACTGGTCATGTATCTCTGTGTTAAGATTATCGGATGTGCCTATTTGTATGATTTTTCCAGTACTAAGTCAGGAGCGGTCATGTATCTGTGTGTGAAGGATTTCGAATGTGTCTATTTGTATAATTTTATCACACTACTAAGCCAGGAGCGGTCATGTATATGTGTTAAAGATATCAAACGTGCCTGTGTGTATGATTTTACCAATACTAAGCCAGGAGTGATCATGCAAATGTGTGTTAAGGATATCGAATGTGTCTATTTGTATGATTATAACCAGCACTAAGCAAGGAGCTGTCATGTATATGTGTGCTATGGATATCGAATTTGTCTAATTGTATGCTTAGCTTATACCAGTACAAAGCCAGGAGACGCTATGTATGTGTGTGACAAGGCTATCGAATATGTCTATTTGTATGATTTTACCAGTACTAAGTCAGGAGCGGTCATGTATCTGTGTGTGAAGCATATAGAATGTGTCTATTGGTATAATTTTACCACTACTAAGCCAGGAGCGGGCATGAATATGTGCTAAAGATATGAAACGTGCTTGTGTGTATGATTTTACCAATACTAAGCCAGGAGTGGTCATGCAAATGTGTGTTAAGGATATCGAATGTGTCTATTTGTATGATTATAACCTGTACTAAGCAAGGAGCTGTCATGTGTCTGTGTGCTAAGGATATCGATTTTGTCTAATTGTATGCTTAGCTTATACCAGTACAAAGCCAGGAGACGCTATGTATGTGTGTGACAAGGCTATCGAATATGTCTATTTGTATGATTTTACCAGTACTAAGTCAGGATCTGTCATGTATATATGTGTTAAGGATATCGAATGTGTCTATCTGTATGATTTTACAAGTACTAAGTTAGGAGTGGTCCTATATCTGTTTGTAACGGACACCGAATGTGTCTATTTGTATGATTTTACCAGTAGTAAGTCAGGACCTGTCATGTACCAGTGTGTTAAGGATATCGAATGTGTCTATTTGTGTGATTTTACCACTAGTAAGCCAGGAGCGGTCATGTATCTTTGTGTTAAAGATATCGAACGTGCATATGTGTATGATTTTACCAGTACTAAGCCAGAATCGGACATGTATCTGTGTGTGACGGATATAGAATGTGTCTATTTGTATAATTTTACCACTACTAAGCCAGGAGCGGTCATGTATATGTGTAAAAGATATCGAACGTGCCTATGTGTATGATTTTACCAATACTAAGCCAGGAGAAATCATGTATATGTGTGTTAATGATAGCGAATGTGTCTATTTGTATGACTATAACCAGTACTAAGCAAGGAGCTGTCATGTATCTGTGTGTTAAGGATATCGAATTTGTCTAATTGTATGATACTACCCGTACTAAGCCAGGCGCAATCATGTATCTATGTGTTAAGGATATCGAATGTGTCTATTTGTATGATTATACCAGTACTAAGCAATGAGCTGACATGTATCCTTGCGTTAAGGATATGCAATGTGTCTATTTGTATGATTTTACCAGTACTAAGTCAGGAGCGGTCATGTATCTGTGTGTGAAGCATATAGAATGTGTCTATTTGTATAATTTTACCACTACTATGACAGGAGCGGGCATGAATATGTGCTAAAGATATCAAACGTGCTTGTGTGTATGATTTTACCAATACTAAGCCAGGAGTGGTCATGCAAATGTGTGTTAAGGATATCGAATGTGTCTATTTGTATGATTATAACCTGTACTAAGCAAGGAGCTGTCATGTATCTGTGTGCTATGGATATCGAAATTGCCTAATTGTATGCTTAGCTTATACCAGTACAAAGCCAGGAGACGTTATGTATGTGTGTGTCAAGGCTATCGAATATGTCTATTTGTATGATTTTACCAGTACTAAGTCAGGATCTGTCATGTATCTATGTGCTAAGGATATCGAATGTGTCTATCAGTATGATTTTACAAGTACTAAGTTAGGAGTGGTCCTATATCTGTTTGTAACGGACACCGAATGTGTCTATTTGTATGATTTTACCACTACTAAGCCAGTAGCGGTCATGTATCTTTGTGTTAAAGATATCGAACGTGCCTGTGTGTATGATTTTACCAGTACTAAGCCAGGATCGGACATGTGTCTGTGTGACGGATATCGAATGTGTCTATTTGTATGATACTACCCGTACTAAGCCAGGAGCAGTCATGTATCTATGTGTAAAGGATATCGAATGTGTCTATTTGTATGATTTTACCAGTACTAAGCAATGAGCTGACATGTATCTGTGTGTGAAGCATATAGAATGTTTCTATTTGTATAATTTTATCACTACTAATCCAGGAGCGGTCATGTATATGTGTTAAATATATCGAACCTGCCTATGTGTATGATTTTGCCAATACTAACCCAGGAATGGTCATGTATATGTGTGCTAAGAATATCGAATGTGTCTATTTGTATGATTACTACCAGTACTAAGCCAGAGGCGGTCATGTATCTATGTGTTAAGGATATCGAATGTGTCTAATTGTATGATTTTACCACTTCTAAGCCAGGAGCGGTCATGCATCTATGTGCTATGTATATCGAATATGTCTATTAGTATGATTTTACCATTACTAAGTCAGGAGCGGTCATATTTCTGGGTGTTAATGATATTGAATGTGCCTATTTGTATGATTTTACCAATACTAAGTCCGAACCTGTCATGTATCTCTTTGTTGAGGATATTGAATATTTCTATTTGCATGCTTTTACCAGTAATAAACAAGGAGTGGTCATGAATCTGTGCTTAGAGGATATTGAATGTGCTTAGTTGTATATGTGTGTGTCAAGGTTATCGAATATGTCTATTTGTATGATTTTACCAGAACTAACTCAGGACCTTTCATGTACCAGTTTGCTAAGGATATCGAATGTGTCTATTTGTGTGATTTTGCCACTACTAAGCTAGGAACGGACATATATTCTTGCGTTACGTATATCCAATGTGTCTGTTTGTATGATTTTACCAGTACTATGTCAAGACTGGTCATGTATCTCTGTGTTAAGATTATCGGAAGTGCCTATTTGTATGATTTTTCCAGTACTAAGTCAGGAGCGTCATGTATCTGTGTGTGAAGGATATCGAATGTGTCTATTTGTATAATTTAACCACACTACTAAGCCAGGAGCGGTCATGTATATGTGTTAAAGATATCAAACGTGCTTGTGTGTATGATTTTACCAATAATAAGCCAGGAGTGATCATGCAAATGTGTGTTAAGGATATCGAATGTGTCTATTTGTATGATTATAACCAGTACTAAGCAAGGAGCTGTCATGTATCTGTGTGCTATGGATATCGAATGTGTCTAATTGTATGCGTAGCTTATACCAGTACAAAGCCAGGAGACGTTATGTATGTGTGTGTCAAGGCTATCGAATATGTCTATTTGTATGATTTTACCAGTTCTAAGTCAGGATCTGTCATGTATCTATGTGTTAAGGATATCGAATGTGTCGATCAGTATGATTTTACAAGTACTAAGTTAGGAGTGGTCCTATATCTGTTTGTAACGGACACCGAATGTGTCTATTTGTATGATTTTACCACTACTAAGCCAGGAGCGGTCATGTATCTTTGTGTAAAAGATATCGAACGTGCCTGTGTGTATGATTTTACCAGTACTAAGCCAGGATCGGACATGTATCTGTGTGTGACGGATATCGAATGTGTCTAGTTGTATGATACTACCCGTACTAAGCCAGGAGCAGTCATGTATCTATGTGTTAAGGATATCGAATGTGTCTATTTGTATGATTTTACCAGTACTAAGCAATGAGCTGACATGTATCCTTGCGTTAAGGATATGCAATGTGTCTATTTGTATGATTTTACCAGTACTAAGTCAGGAGCGGTCATGTATCTGTGTGTGAAGCATATAGAATGTGTATATCTGTATAATTTTACCACTACTCAGCCAGGAGCGGTCATGTATATGTGCTGAAGATATCGAACGTGCCTGTGTGTATGATTTTGCCAATACTAAGTCAGGAGTGGTCATGTATATGTGTGCTAAGAATATCGAATGTGTCAATTTGTATGATTACTACCAGCACTAAGCCAGAAGCGGTCATGTATCTATGTGATAAGGATATCGAATGTGTCTAATTGTATGATTTTACCACTGCTAAGCCAGGAGCGGTCATGCATCTATGTGCTATGGATATCGAATGTGTCTATTAGTATGATTTTACCAGAATTAACTCAGAACCTTTCATGTACCAGTTTGCTAAGGATATCGAATGTGTCTATTTGTGTGATTTTGAAACTACTAAGCTAGGAGCGGACATATATCATTGCGTTACGGATATCCAATGTGTCTGTTTGTATGATTTTACCAGTACTATGTCAGGACTGGTCATGTAGCTCAGTGTTAAGATTATCGGATGTGCCTATTTGTATGATTTTTCCAGTACTAAGTCAGTAGCGTCATGAATCTGTGTGTGAAGGATATCGAATGTGTCTATTTGTATAATTTTACCACACTACTAAGCCAGGAGTGGTCATGTATATGTGTTAAAGATATCAAACGTGCCTGTGTGTATGATTTTACCAATACTAAGCCAGGAGTGGTCATGCATATGTGTGTTAAGGATATCGAATGTGTCTATTTGTATGATTATATCCAGTACTAAGCAAGGAGCTGTCATGTATCTGTGTGCTAAGGATATCGAATTTGTCTAATTGTATGCGTAGCTTATACCAGTACAAAGTCATGAGACGTTATGTATGTGTGTGTCAAGGCTATCGAATATGTCTATTTGTATGATTTGACCAGTACTAAGTCAGGATCTGTCATGTATCTATGTGTTAAGGATATCGAATGTCTCTATCTGTATGATTTAACAAGTACTAAGTTAGGAGTGGTCCTATATCTGTTTGCTACGGACACCGAATGTGTCTATTTGTATGATTTTACCAGTAGTAAGTCAGGACCTGTCATGCATCAGTGTGTGAAGGATATCGAATGTGTCTATTTGTGTGCTTTTGCCACTACTAAGCTAGGAGCGGACATATATCCTTGCGTTACGGATATCCAATGTGTCTGTTTGTATGATTTTACCAGTACTATGTCAGGACTGGTCATGTATCACTGTGTTAAGTTTATCGGATGTGCCTATTTGTATGATTTTTCCAGTACTAAGTCAGGAGCGGTCATGTATCTGTGTGTGAAGGATATCGAATGTGTCTATTTGTATAATTTTACCACACTACTTAGCCAGGAGCGGTCATGTATATGTGTTAAAGATATCAAACGTGCCTGTGTGTATGATTTTACCAATACTAAGCCAGGAGTGGTCATGCATATGGGTGTAAAGGATATCGAATGTGTCTATTTGTATGATTATATCCAGTACTAAGCAAGGAGCTGTCATGTATGTGTGTGTCAAGGCTATCGAATATGTCTATTTGTATCACTTTACCAGTACTAAGTCAGGATCTGTCATGTATCTATGTGTTAAGGATATCGAATGTGTCTATCTGTATGATTTTACAAGTACTAAGTTAGGAGTGGTCCTATATCTGTTTGTTACGGACACCGAAAGTGTCTATTTGTATGATTTTACCAGTACTATGTCAGGACTGGTCATGTATCTCTGTGTTAAGATTATCGGATGTGACTATTTGTATGATTTTTACAGTACTAAGTCAGGAGCGGTCATGTATCTGTGTGTGAAGGATATCGAATGTGTCTATTTGTATAATTTTACCACACTACTAAGCCAGGAGCGGTCATGTATATGTGTTAAAGATATCAAACGTGCTTGTGTGTATCATTTTACCAATACTAAGCCAGCAGTGGTCATGCAAATGTGTGTTAAGGATATCGAATGTGTATATTTGTATGATTATAACCAGTACTAAGCAAGGAGCTGTCATGTATCTGTGTGCTATGGATATCGAATTTGTCTAATTGTATGCTTAGCTTATACCAGTACAAAGCCAGGAGACGTTATGTATGTGTGTGTCAAGGCTATCGAATATGTCTATTTGTATGATTTTACCAGAACTAAGTCAGGATCTGTCATGTATCTATGTGTTAAGGATATCGAATGTGTCTATCAGTATGATTTTACAAGTACTAAGTTAGGAGTGGTCCTATATCTGTTTGTAACGGACACCGAATGTGTCTATTTGTATGATTTTACCACTACTAAGCCAGGAGCGGTCATGTATCTTTGTGTTAAAGATATCGAACGTGCCTGTGTGTATAATTTTACCAGTACTAAGCCAGGATCGGACATGTATCTGTGTGTGACGGATATCGAATGTGTCTATTTGTATAATTTTACCACTACTAAACCAGGAGCGGTCATGTATATGTGTAAAAGTTATCGAACGTGCCTATGTGTAGGAGTTTAGCAATACTAAGCCAGGAGTAATCATGTATATGTTTGTTAATGATATCGAATGTGTCTATTTGTATGATTATAACCAGTACTAAGCAAGGAGCTGTCATGTATCTGTGTGTTAAGGATATCGAATTTGTCTAATTGTATGATACTACCCGTACTAAGCCAGGAGCAGTCATGTATATATGTGTTAAGGATATCGAATGTGTCTATTTGTATGATTTTACCAGTACTAAGCAATGAGCTGACATGTATCCTTGCGTTAAGGATATGCAATGTGTCTATTTGTATGATTTTACCAGTACTAAGTCAGGAGCGGTCATGTATCTGTGTGTGAAGCATATAGAATGTGTCTATTTGTATAATTTTACCACTACTAATCCAGGAGCGGTCATGTATATGTGTTACATATATCGAACCTGCCTATGTGTATGATTTTGCCAATACTAAGCCAGGAGTGGTCATGTATATGTGTGCTAAGAATATCGAATGTGTCTATTTGTATGATTACTACCAGTACTAAGCCAGAAGCGGTCATGTATCTATGTGTTAAGGATATCGAATGTGTCTAATTGTATGAGTTTACCACTACTAAGCCAGGAGCGGTCATGCATCTATGTGCTTTGTATATCGAATGTGTCTATTAGTATGATTTTACCATTACTAAGTCAGGAGCGGTCATATTTCTGGGTGTTAATGATATTGAATGTGCCTATTTGTATGATTTTACCAATACTAAGTCCGAACCTGTCATGTATCTCTTTGTTGAGGATATTGAATATTTCTATTTGCATGCTTTTACTAGTAATAAACAAGGAGTGGACATGAATCTGTGCTTAGAGGATATTGAATGTGTTTAGTTGTATAATTATACCAGTACAAAGCCAGGAGACGTCATGTATGTGTGTGTCAAGGTTATCGAATATGTCTATTTGTATGATTTTACCAGAACTAACTCAGGACCTTTCATGTACCAGTTTGCTAAGGATATCGAATGTGTCTATTTGTGTGATTTTGCCACTACTAAGCTAGGAGCGGACATATATTCTTGCGTTACGTATATCCAATGTGTCTATTTGTATGATTTTACCAGTACTATGTCAGGACTGGTCATGTATCTCTGTGTTAAGATTATCGGATGTGCCTATTTGTATGATTTTTCCAGTACTAAGTCAGGAGCGGTCATGTATCTGTGTGTGAAGGATATCGAATGTGTCTATTTGTATGATTTTACCACACTACTAAGCCAGGAGCGGTCATGTATATGTGTAAAAGATATCAAACGTGCATGTGTGTATGATTTTACCAATACTAAGCCAGGAGTGGTGATGCAAATGTGTGTTAAGGATATCGAATGTGTCTATTTGTATGATTATAACCAGTACTAAGCAAGGAGCTGTCATGTATCTGTGTGCTATGGATATCGAATTTGTCTAATTGTATGCTTAGCTTATACCAGTACAAAGCCAGAAGACGTTATGTATGTGTGTGTCAAGGCTATCGAATATGTCTATTTGTATGATTTTACCAGTACTAAGTCAGGATCTGTCATGTATCTATGTGTTAAGGATATCGAATGTGTCTATCAGTATGATTTTACAAGTACTAAGTTAGGAGTGGTCCTATATCTGTTTGTAACGGACACCGAATGTGTCTATTTGTATGATTTTACCACTACTAAGCCAAGAGCGGTCATGTATCTTTGTGTTAAAGATATCGAACGTGCCTGTGTGTATGATTTTACCAGTACTAAGCCAGGATCGGACATGTATCTGTCTGTGACGGATATCGAATGTGTCTATTTGTATAATTTTACCACTACTAAGCCAGGAGCGGTCATGTATATGTGTAAAAGATATCGAACGTGCCTATGTGTATGAATTCACCAATACTTACCCAGGGGTAATCATGTATATGTGTGTTAATGATATCGAATGTGTCTATTTGTATGATTATAACCAGTACTAAGCCAGGAGCAGTCATGTATCTATGTGTTAAGGATATCGAATGTGTCTATTTGTATGATTTTACCAGTACTAAGCAATGAGCTGACATGTATCCTTGCGTTAAGGATATGCAATGTGTCTATTTGTATGATTTTACCAGTACTAAGTCAGGAGCGGTCATGTATCTGTGTGTGAAGCATATAGAATGTGTCTATTTGTATAATTTTACCACTACTAAGCCAGGAGCGGTCATGTATATGTGCTAAAGATATCGAACGTGCCTGTGTGTATGATTTTGCCAATACTAAGTCAGGAGTGGTAATGTATATGTGTGCTAAGAATATCGAATGTATCTATTTGTATGATTACTACCAGCACAAAGCCAGAAGCGGTCATGTATCTATGTGTTAAGGATATCGAATGTGTCTAATTGTATGATTTTACCACTGCTAAGCCAGGAGCGGTCTTGCATCTATGTGCTATGGATATCGAATGTGTCTATTAGTATGATTTTACCATTACTAAGTCAGGAGCGGTCATATTTTTGGGTGTTAATGATATTGAATGTGCCTATTTGTATGATTTTACCAATATTAAGTCCGAACCTGTCATGTATCTGTGTGTTGAGGATATTGAATATTTCTATTTGCATGCTTTTACCAGTAATAAGCAAGGAGTGGTTATGAATCTGTGCTTAGAAGATATTGAATGTGTTTAGTTGTATAATTATACCAGTACAAAGCCAGGGGACGTCATGTATGTGTGTGTCAAGGTTATCGAATATGTCTATTTGTATGATTTTACCAGAATTAACTCAGGACCTTTCATGTACCAGTTTGCTAAGGATATCGAATGTGTCTATTTGTGTGATTTTGACACTACTAAGCTAGGAGCGGACATATATCCTTGCGTTACGGATATCCAATGTGTCTGTTTGTATGATTTTACCAGTACTCTGTCAGGACTGGTCATGTAGCTCTGTGTTAAGATTATCGGATGTGCCTATTTGTATGATTTTTCCAGTTCTATGTCAGGAGCGGTCATGTATCTGTGTGTGAAGGATATCGAATTGGTCTATTTGTATAATTTTACCACACTACTAAGCCAGGAGTGGTCATGTATATGTATTAAAGATATCAAACGTGCCTGTGTGTATGATTTTACCAATACTAAGCCACGAGTGGTCATGCATATGTGTGTTAAGGATATCGAATGTGTCTATTTGTATGATTATATCCAGTACTAAGCAAGGAGCTGTCATGTATCTGTGTGCTAAGGATATCGAATTTGTCTAATTGTATACTTAGCTTATACCAGTACAAAGCCATGAGACGTTATGCATGTGTGTGTCAAGGCTATCGAATATGTCTATTTGTATGATTTTACCAATACTAAGTCAGGATCTGTCATGTATCTATGTGTTAAGGATATCGAATGTCTCTATCTGTATGATTTAACAAGTACAAAGTTAGGAGTGGTCCTATATCTGTTTGCTACGGACACCGAATGTGTCTATTTGTATGATTTTACCAGTAGTAAGTCAGGACCTGTCATGTACCAGTGTGTGAAGGATATCGAATGTGTCTATTTGTGTGATTTTGCCACTACTAAGCTAGGAGTGGACACATATTCTTGCGTTACGTATATCCAATGTGTCTGTTTGTATGATTTTATCAGTACTATGTCAGGACTGGTCATGTATCTCTGTGTTAAGTTTATCGGATGTGCCTATTTGTATCATTTTTCCAGTACTAAGTCAGGAGCGGTCATGTATCTGTGTGTGAAGGATATCGAATGTGTCTATTTGTATAATTTTACCACACTACTTAGCCAGGAGCGGTCATGTATATGTGTTAAAGATATCAAACGTGCCTGTGTGTATGACTTTACCAATACTAAGCCAGGAGTGGTCATGCATATGCGTGTTAAGGATATCGAATGTGTCTATTTGTATGATTATATCCAGTACTAAGCAAGGAGCTGTCATGTATCTGTGTGCTAAGGATATCGAATTTCTCTAATTGTATACGTAGCTTATACCAGTACAAAGCCAGGAGACGTTATGTATGTGTGTGTCAAGGCTATCGAATATGTCTATTTGTATGATTTTACTAGTACTAAGTTAGGATCTGTCATGTATCTATGTGTTAAGGATATCGAATGTGTCTATCTGTATGATTTTACAAGTACTAAGTTAGGAGTGGTCCTATATCTGTTTGTTACGGACACCGAATGTGTCTATTTGTATGATTTTACCAGTAGTAAGTCAGGACCTGTCATGTACCAGTATGTGAAGGATATCGAATGTGTCTATTTGTGTGATTTTACCACTACTAAGCCATGGGCGTCATTTATCTTTGTGTTAAAGATATCGAACGTGCCTATGTGTATGATTTTACCAGTACTAAGCCACGATCGGACATGTATCTGTGTGTGACGGATATCGAATGTGTCTATTTGTATAATTTTAGCACTACTAAGCCAGGAGCGGTCATGTATATGTGTTAAAGATATCGGACGTGCCTATATGTATGATTTTACCAATACTAAGCCAGGAGTAATCATGTATATGTGTGTTAATGATATCGAATGTGTATATTTGTATGATTATAACCAGTACTAAGCAAGGAGCTGTCATGTATCTGTGTGTTAAGGATATTGAATTTGTCTAATTGTATGATACTTCACGTAGTAAGCCAGGAGCTGTCATTTATCTATGTGGTAAGGATATCGAATGTGTCTATTTGTATGATTTTACCAGTACTAAGTCAGGAGCGCTCATGTATCTGTGGGTTAAGTATATCGAATGTGTTTATTTGTATGATTTTGCTAGTACTAAGTCAGGACCTGTCATGTACCAGTGTGCTAAGGATATCGAATGTGTCTATTTGTGTGATTTTACCACTACTAAGCTACGATCGGACATGTATCTGTGAGCTAAGGATATCGAATGTGCCTATTTGTATGATATTACCACTACTAAGCCAGGAGCGGTCAGGTATCTATGTGTTAAGGATATCGAATATGTCTATTTGTATGATTTTACCAGTACTAAGCCAGGACCTGTCATGTATATGTGTGCAAAGGATATCGAACGTGCCAATGTGTATGATTTTACCAGTAGCAAGTCAGGACCGATCATGTATCTGTTTGTAAAGGATATCGAATATGTCTATTTGCATGGTTTTTGCCAGTACTAAGTCAGGACCTGTCATGTATCTGTCTGTTAAGGATATCGGATGTGCCTATTTGTATGATTTTACCAGTACTAAATCAGGACCGGTCATGTATCTCTGTGTTAAGGATATCGGATATGCCTATTTGTATGATTTTGTCAGTACTAAGCTAGGAGTGGTGATGCATTTGTATGCTAAGGATATCCAATTTGTCTAATTGTATGATTTTACCACTACTAAGCCAGGAGTGGTCATGTATCTATGCGTTATGGATATCGAATGTGCCTATTAGTATGATTTTACCATTACTAAGTCAGGAGCGGTCATGTTTCTGGGTGTTAAGGATATTGAATATGTCTATTTGCATGATTTTACCAATACTAAGTCAGGACCTGTCATGTATATGTGTGTTGAGGATATTGAATATGTCTATTTGTATGATTTTACCACTAATAAACAAGGAGTGGTCATGCATCTGTGTTTTAGGATATTGAATGTGGCTAGTTGTATAATTATACCAGTACTAAGCCAGGAGACGTCATGTATATGTGTGTCAAGGAAATCAAATATGTCTATTTGTATGATTTTACCAGTACTAAGTCAGGATCTGTCATGTATCTGTGTGTTAAGTATATCGAATGTGTCTATTTGTATGATTTTACCAGTAGTAAGTCAGGACCTGTCATGTACCAGTGTGTTAAGGATATCGAATGTGTCTGTGTGATTTTACCAGTACTAAGCCAGTAGCAGACATGCATCCTTGCGTTAAGGATATCCAATGTGTCTATTTGTATGATTTTACCAGTACTAAGTCAGGACCGGTCATGTATCTCTGTGTTAAGAATATCGGATGTGCCTATTTGTATGATTTTATCAGTACTATGTCAGGAGCAGTCATGTATCTGCGTGTGAAGGATATCGAATGTATCTATTTGTATAATTTTACCACTACTAAGCCAGTAGCGATCATGTATATGTGCTAAAGATATCGAACGTGCCCATGTGTATGATTTTACCAATACTAAGCCAGGAGTGGTCATTGATATTTGTGTTAAGGATATCGAATGTGTTTATTTGTATAAATATACCAGTACTAAGCCAGGAACCGTCATGTATGTGTGTGTCAAGGATATCGAATATGTCTATTTGTATGATTTTACCTGTACTAAGTATGACCGGGGCATTAGCTACCCGATATCACACGAACGTATTTCTGGGGAACTAGCTATTTGTCGTAACAAATATTCAAAATCGCTAGAAGTTTTCCATATTTTATTTACAGCCGTATATTTCAACGGTCAACAACAAACCTGAAGATCACAATAATAACAATAATACAAATATCAAACAGAGTAATTAAAAATGACTGATAGACAGGATTAATGATAAATACGCCTAATGGCGGTTTATATAACAATTTGCGTTATAGTCTGGTGTTCTTATATCGAGGATTAACTAAATTATAATTTATTAAAAGCTTGTCAGTAGTAGAGCATGTCACTATAGCGCTATTGACCCCTATGTTAAAATAATTTTTCCCTCCTGAATTCAGCCAACCGTGACTAATGACGGCTCTCACACCTCTCTCGATTGATAACAAATCCCAAAACCCAATAAATTTACATAATTTCGTGTTAATTACTAATAATCCCCGTTAATTAAACCTCATTAATTTATTATCTAAATATTATATATGGGTTTTTATATCTTAAGTATCTATATTTAACGCTTAATTTCTGATCCTGTTTGTAAATCAATACATTGTAGGAAGTAATTAACTTGTATTTCGTTGACACACATGTATAATGCCCTCTGATGAACTCTATAGGTGATGTCAAAATCGATACAATCTTTATTCAATTGATTTCAACCAGACTCCATGTGAAATAAATCTATATTTTTGTACACGTGTGCTGCCAATATTCTTTCGAAATATTAATTATAGGAAACTGTACGCTGAAGTAGCTGATGAGGTATTATATCAAATTTTACTGGGGAAAAACTTGTACGTTCCCCTGTTTCGGTCTGGTGGTGTAATGATGACAACTCTGAACCACGCGGTGGAGGAGCATAGACGTATCCTTCTTGAGGTGGAGGAGGAGGAGGAGGAGGAGGAGGAGGATAGACGTATCCTTTTTGAGAAGGGGGAGGAGGTATGAAGGTCTGCTATTGAAATGGTTCATATGGTAAATCTTATTTGACACTAATGTCGTAAAACAAGTTTTTCCTCTTTTGGACTAGAGATTGTAATGCTCACCCTACCCGAGTTCACCTCAGGTTATTAGTGGGGTTGCTCAATCTTTAGTTTTTCTGTGTTTACTCTTGGCCATTGTCCCTTTGGTATCTTCTTAATATATTTGACGTGGGCGTATGTAAAACAAACAAGTATTCGTTTCTAACTTTTATTTATTGTTCTTCGATCGCTGGGATGGTCTGTTACAGGAGACCCTCTTAGAATCCGTACGGTCGCGTGCTGTAGTCCGGCATGATGACTCTTTTGTCGAAAACTATCCTGTAGTCTTTGTCTTGGTGTACCGTATGTAATCTCTTGTGGTCTCTGGTGATATTGAAGTCGTCCCTCACTGTCTTGACGTCATCTCTGTTGTTAACGACCATGTCCTTGATCGTATGAAAGTTAATATTTAGGGCGTTCTTATAGTTCAGAGTGATGCCTCTCACTTTACATATGGTCGTATGTCCATCCTTATCGGGTCTGGCAATCTTGTAAGCATAGTTCTTCGGTCCACCGGTGACAAACTCTATTATTCTGTTGTCTGGTACTTCATCGGTGAGACCTCCAAGGTAGTCACCGAGTTCTGGTGTCCACTCGCCTGGTCTAGAGCTATACACGACTGAGTCTGTATCGGCGTATAAGGCACGGGCTCCTAATTGTTCCAAATAACTGTACAACTTTAAACGGGCTTGAGCGGTGGTAAAGGCTGCTATGACTACGTTGGTTCTCCCGGATTCTTCGACGAACTCTTCTTTGTATTGATATCTCATTTCCACCATTTCGTCGCTGACAAAATGTATACCCATCACGAGAATCTGGTCGCTGGTCAACATGTCGAAATATTCGGCAGGGTCGGATATGTATTTTAACCGAGGCATGTTGGATCACTGTCCGAATTTCCCCCAGAAGCTATTCAACATCAGCTTGGCTAGTGCTCTCAATCCAGGATTATTCTTTATGTTGTTGTAGTCCAGGAGTATTCCCTCCTTTTCGTGGTAATCTCTGATGTACCTCCATTTCTCATCTTCGGTCTGACACCATTCTGGCCAACCACTAGCTTCCTGTTTCATTCTGAGGAAGGTGTTGACATATTCGGTAAAGAGTCCTCCATTTTTCGTTTTCGGATCGTACTGTTCCGTTTCATCGAAATGCCACACTTCGTAGATGCGCTGAACTACATATCCTTTCTCCAATGCTTTCTTCAATTCGTCCGTGACCCATGTTCCCGTTAATGATATTTCTTCGTCGTTATGTTGACACGGTGTCTGTTGATGGTTTTCACGACATGTTCTACACAGAGTAAACATTAATTTATTGTTCATTTTCACTGGTAATACGGGTATGTAGAGTCCTCTTGGGGGCAGTACTTTGCATTTGATGAGTCCTTCGTACTGCTGTACATCGGTAAAACCCTCGGTGGTAATCTTGGGATGTCCGATGGGTATCTTTCCGGTCTTATTGATATAGGGATACAAGGAGGTTACATCGACGTATGATATATCCTGGTCTTTTTGAAACAATGTAAAAGCTTCGGTGCGTCCTCCGTAAAAAGCATCTCGGGGTTCTAAGGGATTAATCATCTCGGATTGCTGGACAAAGTGTCGTAAAGTGTCATTTTCCTTCACCTCTCTATCGAACTCGCATTCCCATTTTCCAACGTAGATATACCCTTGGTCTTCTAGGTATCGTTTCTTCTCCATGGTACTTTGGTATTGATCACCCATAGTCATACCATTGACCGGGTTGACGGTGCTGGCATCGTAACAGTGTAAATATCCGTGCCAGAACTTTCCATTAAATTCCAGAACGTACTTCTCTCCGCTCTCGTTTTCGTAATATCCATCCACTTTATAGGGTCCAATTTCCCGTTCACCACCGTTTCTAGCATGTTGTATGTGGACTCCTTCAGTTGCCGATAAGTATTTGATCCATTG
>MJUT01023657.1:214217-225008 GCA_002080005.1 Gigantidas platifrons
TCACTTATTTGTGTGTTTTAAAACTAGTGTGTACATGTTCGGAGAATTTCATCAGAATAGGAATAACAGTACTGTATTTGAAGAGTTTGTCAGTGATTTGCGACCGGTCAGCGATTTTCGTCGGGTAGATCGATTTCCGCCACCAATAAAACTGACCACCACGATATAACTGAACTATTGTTTAAACGTCGTTAAGCATCATAACCCTAATCTTTATCCTTAAGAATGTCTTTAAAAAAAGTTTGAAAAAACCCCATTATATTTTGAAATATTTTAAAACTAAGATTCTGTTACCTTCTGCATACAGGGCAATATCTGATTTTGACTATACTCCTTTGGGGTTTGATTTTTATGCATGACCACCTACAGCAAAAATTACCACAGCGTGACTCTAATAATTGCATTAATCTCCTTGACAAAATAAGTGAGCGTCTATATATCATGCACGACGTTACGACATTTTAATACTAAATAACAGGTAATTATTATAATGTCTAATATAAAACATAATGTCTAATTAAGGTCACATTGCAAAACATATTCATTCACTCTGATTATATATATATATATCACAAAAATTATACGATGTATATATATATACAACGTCTGAAAAACCAGTCAACGATCAATCTTAGGGGGTATTGGATCGTTACGGTATAACGATACTATACAAGTAAAAAAAATATAAACGTCTAAAGTGGTTTGTAAAGCAACCAAATACACAAAGCAAAGTGATAAGGAATTAAACACTTCGTTGAATGACACAATTTTCGTCCCACCGAGGGACTTTATCAGTGTCTAATGAAATAAAATTTCGAACCAATATGGCGGCTTACTTCTTCTTCTTTTGTACGTATATCCTTCCAATCATGGAACACCTCATCCAGTGGAATGAGTTAGTAGTATAAGCGCATACAAGTTATAGTCTTACTTAAACAAATAATTCGCATCACTTCATAAAATGTTCTATATACGAATACAACCTAAAACGTCTCTGTGTGCACACTTAAAAGTATAAAAGTGCGAACCCCTGCCTCTACCTATTTGCATATGTACATAAAAGTTAAACACCCTGCCCATATATCCATATAATACACAGTTCTCTTGATTCATTTTTTTTTTCAATAACCATGTTCTATGTGCGTGTATCTTGTAGCACATATCAACGGATAGTTTTTGTAAACTCTCAAGGTCATTTCGACTTTTGAACAATGGTAGGACAAATGTACCGTCAATAATTAATTTAACAATAGATGCCTTGTCGCTGAAATTGGATGTCCAATCAGTCAGATCAATCAGTGAAAGAACTAAGCTCTTAATTTTTGGAAAAGTCTCTTGTCTCTGCCTATGTAATGCAGGACATAATAGTAGGGAATGTGTGACATCTTCATTTTCAGTTCTACAGCATTTACATATTGGTGACTCTTTCCCACCGCTAAATTTATGTTTAGTAGTTTCAAATAAATAAGTACCAGTTAACAGCCTTGCTTTTACGGTTCCCTTTTTGGCTTATTCAAAGCGTAATCTTTATACATAGTGTTTGAGAGCTGAATATTGCTGTCCGAATGTTGTCGAGTAACTCTTCTTTGTATCTCTGTTGTTTCCATATTGGTCTTAATGAAATTGATTCAAAGTTAGCCACCACGTCGTGGATATTCCAACCGTTGGATAGCTAGATTAGTCTATAGGAAATTGTTATGCCAAACTGATGATTAAATATGAGTTAATAGCCAGCCCGTCGTGGATATTCCCACCGTTGGAAGGCTATAAGGTCTTTAAATGTGTTTAAAGCAGCAGGAAGTAAGCAGAATTTATGCAAATATATTTTGCAACGAGGTCAGGTTTAGTCGATGCATGATTACTAAGCCAATGAAAAAACAATACTGTTATGTGATGTATATTTTCTATATCCAACCCGTCGTGGATATTCCCACCGTTGGAAGGCTATGAAGTCTATAGATATCTTTGAAGCACCAGAAATTAAACAGGCCTGATGCAATCCTATTTCGCAATGATGTCTAGTTTATCCGAAGAATGGTTACTTTGCCACAGTGATGAGGATTACAAGTATCTATAGCCGATCCGTCGTGGATATTCCCACCGTTGGAAGGCTAGTGAAGTCTATACGCTATTATAATAATATGATCAACAAGAACAGTTATGCAGAATAGTTGAATAAAACAGCAGCGGTGGTTGATGTCTAGCAGAATCTATCTATATATGATGTTACGGTGATTGGAAAGGAGGCATGCAGATATGTTGAAGCAGTAGCAGTTGTGTTATTTTAAATCTATCTGAAGTTTAGTCGTTAGATGATACTGTTGTAAGTATATAGCCTTCAGCCGTACGTCGTAGGTATTACTATCGTTGGAAGGCAATATTAGTCTACATATGCCACTATGTAGGTATAAGTTAGGAGCCACAAGTATTTAAATAAATGGTTAAGTATATATTAATATATAGCCATCACGTCGTGGATATTCCCACCGTTGGAAGGCTACAATAGTCTATAGTATTCAGTGATTCAGAGTTATATTATATAATCAACCCCAATCATCGTCTTTGAACTTGTGACGTCATTTTTTAGAGTTTATACTTCTGATATTATTATTCAATTCCTCTACTTTTTTATTAAATGTTCTTCTTGTAATTTGAAACTAGACGTATTCTAATGACTGTAATGATGATTGTAGTGGATGATTAAATAAGGTGGGATTTCTAAAAAAGTTATTCTACAGGCTGGGTACGATTTAATTAGATCAATTATTTCCTGATAGGCTTCTGTGATTTCTTGTACTATATTTTCTTTTGATGAGAGAGAAATGAATTGACCATCATGGTCTGTCAGTTCGCAGTTCCCAAGCCAAACGCAAAGATGTATGTTATCTAGGCGACCAATCTCTTGGGCTAAGTTATTTTGTAGCCAGTCAAGTCCCTTTTTGGTTGTAAGGGATGGCTGACACCACCATCCAATCTCTAATTCGTGTCGGGTTGACGCTTGGTCTTTCAAATTATAACCTTTACTATCCGTTGATACAACGGGAGTTAAAAGTTTTTCTCCAATAATTGGTGGTAATGTTGTTATTAAGTACTTCTTAAGCTTTCTCTTGGACATAGATGGAGGTTCTTGAATTTAATCTTATGCAGTAGCAATGGATGAGGAACAATATAAAAGGCAGAGGCAGGGTATTCGAAAAAAATTAAAGATGGCTGACGACCGCCATTTTTCTCGGGCAGGTGAATATGGTAAAACATAAAGTAAACTAACTGTACAAATTGTCAATGCAATAAAATGGCTAAAAACGCATGGCAAGGTGTGTGTGTAATGTTTTAAAACACTATAAATGAATGTCTTTCACTATCCGTGCAGGGTGAACACTTTAATATCTAAAATTATCTGTGCATTAAAGAAAACGTGCGACTTCTGTGCTGTACAATAAAACCCCAGCTTTAAAAAAAGTTTTTGAAGGTCCATGTACGGGACAAAAGAACCATAAATTGCACATATGAAATTACATACATCAAATAATTAAAATCCTACATATATATTAATGAAAGTACAATAACAATAATATAAATACACAATAGGACTGCACATTTAAATCAATGTTAAATTAGAAATACAAATAAAAATGAGACATTATTGGTAATTGTATCAAAATGAAGGGTCAACAATATTACTTGACAAAAATATTTTTGAAAACGGTATGATACCCAAACTCATTCATAATAACGGTCCACCAAAGTGTGTAATATATACTTTGGGCCAATTGAGCAAACTGTATGTGCTAATGGGACTGGAGGCGACTAACACAAATAGGAGTCAAGAAAGGATATTATTTTTTTCTAATTGATTCCATTCGGTGATAAGGTCTTGAAGTTTTCTAATCCAGAAGCTTTCACCTTTCCTGTCTGCTTTGATCATCCCACTTTGGTTTATGGTCAATTATGGTGACCTTCAGTTTGCCGAAAGAATCATGGTGGCCCGTCGATCTGAGATGTCTGCTGAGTGGAAGGTCAGGTATGCAATTTGCATCGCTTCTGTGGCCATTCAGGCGTTTACTAAGTTGTTGTTTAGTTTCTCCGATGTATTGAAGGCCACAAATTGGAAATTCCAGGAGCTAGATAATATTTTCTGTCTTACAATTGACATTGCAGTATATGATTTATTCTTCCCCTGTATGTGTGCTGCTGAATTATTATGTTCATAGGATGTTTTTGCACGTCATACATCGTCTAGTCTATAATCACATTTTTGACACTGACCATTGTAGGCAAATCGAGGGGAGATTTCAGCTCTCACCAAGATATCTTTCAAGCGCAAAGCCGGACGCTTCTATCTATTACCTAAAATTCATCAAGTCAACAACCCCGGGTGACCCATTTTTTCAGCAAATGGCACCCCATAGAAAAAATTTCTGTATTCGTCGGTTTCCACCTTCGACCTCATGTAGAAGCTTCACCCTCACATTTGAAAGACACCACTGATCATCTTCAAAAAATGGAATCCATGACTATTCTTCCTTCGATGGACGTTACGTCATTATACACTAACATCTCACATAATGATGTTATCGAAGCATGTCGAGAGGCCTGGGACCAAAGAGCCGTAAAAGAACCACCAACGGAATGTCTTGTCCAGTTGCTCACATTGGTACTGAAGCATAATAATTTTACATTTAATGGAGAGCATGTTTTACAAATCAACGGAAAAGCTATGCGAACAAAGATGGCACCTTCATACGCCAACATCTTCATGTGGAAACTTGAAAAATTAATCATACAATCTGCACCTCACAAGCCACTTTCTTGGTTTCGTTTCATATACGACGTTGACATGAAGTGGACCGAGTCGGAAGAAACCCTCAATAGTATCTTTGACCATGCCAACAATGTTCACCCCACTATAAATTCACCCATGAAACATCTAGAAATAACATCTCCTTTCTGGATACTTACACCACCTCTGAATATGGTATTATGTCAACTGACATATACAACAAATCGACAGATAAACATCAGTACCTGTCCCCACATAGTTGTCATCCTAATCATTGCACCAAAAGTAATCCATACAGCCAAGCTCTCAGAATAAAACGCATCTGTTCCATTGAACAAACTACCAAAAAACGGCTGGGGGAACTGAAATGTCATCTGAAAAAGGGGGGTTACAACAATGCGAGTATTAACCATTGTTTTAACAAAGCAAGTGGTATTGACAGAAAAGACCTCATCCAATATAAAGAAAAGAACGCGAACAGCATAGTGCCATTTGTCATCACATACCATCCTGCGCTCAGTAATTTATACAACATCGTTCGTGAGCAGTGGACAACCATACAAAAACACCCAGAATTGTGCAAAATCTTCAAAGAACCACCCGTATTGGCTTTCAGGAAACCCAAATGTTTGAAAGATATCTTGGTGAGAGCTGACATCTCCCCTCGTTCTGCCTACAATGATCAGTGTCAAAAATGTGATTCGAGACGATGTATGACGTGCAAAAACATCCAATGCACACATAATTTCAGCAGCACACATACAGGAGAAGAATTTATCATATACTGCAATGTCAACGGAAAAAAAGAAAATATTATCAACCTCCTGGAATGTGCAATATGTGGCCTTCATTACATCGGAGAAACTAAACAACAACTTAGTAAACGCCTGAATGACCACAGAAGCGATGCAAATTGCAAACCTGACCTTCCCCTCAGCAGACATCTCAGATCGACGGGCCACCATGATTCTTTCGGCAAACTGAAGGTCACCATTATTGACCATAAACCCAAGTGGAATGATAAAAGCAGACAGGAAAGGGAAAGCTTCTGGATTAGAAAACTTAAGACCTTATCACCGAATGGAATAAACGAGAAAAAATAATATCCTTTCTTGACTCCTATTTTTGTTGTTCGCCTCCAGTCCCATTAGAACATACAGTTTGCTCAATTGGCCCAAAGTATATATTACACACTTTGGTGGGCCGTTATTGTGAATGAGTTGGGTATCATACCGTTTTCAAAAATATTTTTGACAGGTCATTTTGATACATTTACCAATAATGTCTCATTTTTATTTTTTTTCTAATTTAACATTGATTTAAATGAGTAGCCCTCTTGTGTATTTATATTATTGATTTTTTACTTTCATTAATTTATATTTAGGATTTCAATTATTTGATGTATGTAATTTCATATGTGCAATTTATGGTTCTTTTGTCCCGTACATGGACCGTCAAAAACGTTTTTTCTTAAAGTAAGCCGCCATATTTCTTCGACATTTTATTTTATTAGACATTGATAATGTCCCTCGGTGGGACAAAAAGGCAACACTATATTTTAGATTTTAAAACAATTTATCAAAAACTATTTCCTGTATTTTTCGAAGCCATAAATGAGCCAAAAGAGGATTTGGATAGACTCCGTCATTTAATGTAGAACATTCATTATGTAATATATCAACCTTTGTTTCAATGGTTTTGTCATCTGTTTAAAATGTTTCGTAGTCGGAATGACGTTTATATTTATTCCAAAGCTTCATAGCATAAATTGGACATTGCAAACAAATATTTCTGCCGTTTTATTACGCTTTTGATTTTCGTTTGAAAATCTCGAAAAATTCCCATCATGTCTCCAATTCCTACAGACGAATTCAAAGAAATAAAACCACGATCAATCTGCTGGGAGAAATCACAAGTACCCAACCAAATCACTATCAAAGGTTCATGTAGTCCCCTTATTGCGGGAAGTGCTCTTGAAAGCATGGCGTGGTTACTGCTCTTTGCCGATCCTTGATAAATGTCCTTCTTCCACCATATCTTCTATTCTCCGACACTAAAATGGCCTTCCTTTTCTGTCGCCCGCCTAAGCTTATTCTGTGCTGTACCTTTCCAATTGTTTTTTTACACTTTCAACAGACATATTCAAAATCAATATTGATTTCAACTGGTCACGTGTTTTAACTTCTCGCGTGTAGCAAACTTCAGTAATTTGCTAACCACATTAAACACAGCGAGATAAATAAAACAAATCCTTTGCCAAGGTTTCATAATATGTCCAAAAAAGGGGGTAATATATTTTGTCATTAAGTTACATGAAATATCGCCCAATCAAAACATACATTTATAGTGACAATTTTACTTGTTCTATAATTAAACGTGACAGATGCAAATTGTGTGCGTTCGAAGGGCTTTTCTTGGTTTAAAAGGAGACATTGGAGACAAATATATTATGATTTAATTATCAATTTATGCTTTGAAAATTAGAAAAGACTGAAAATAGTAGACGTGCAGCAACAAACCCCGAAAGACAAAATGCTTTCAATGATCTACAATATTTCTTCGCCTTTTGTGTAAGCGTTCAGGTAACTGTTTTATTTTCCCCTGACCATTTCCTGGACATTTTGGATTTGCATTGTGTGAAAACTCGGGAAAGGCGCGGTGACAACGAAACAATGTGATCATACTTCCCACGATTTTGTCTCGAATTGCATTACGTCTTCAGTGTCGGTATACTTCATGTTCAATTCTTTGTGAATCGAACATGTTGTCCATTGCTTCACCAAGCGGACCGACGATTTGAATACATCGTTGAATTGTGTTGTCTGTGTATCGACCTTTAGCACTGTCCAGCAACTCCTTAAACAATCTATGGCATATTTCATTCGTAGAGTCCATGGGAAGATTTCCGCCAATTTCACCATCGTAATTTACATTTCGATTGTAACTGATATCGTTATTTTTAGTTTTTCTGGTATCCACCCATTTATTGATTCTAATAACATATTTGCTAGTATGACGTATTTCGGGTGTTTTGTAGCGAAGAAGTGAACCCAGTTCAATTTCCGATAAGATATCATAGCTTCACCATCGACTTCTCGTACAGGATATCTCCGGCTTGGCAAATTCAGTCCACACCAAGTGATTCCTAGACTATATTTATTCTTATAATCATACTGTATCGGTCCTTTTTTCCCTTCCTTTTCCGCTCTGCTTCTTCCCTTTCATCCGCTTTGATCTTTTGCAAACTCTCTTGCAAAACCAGTCACCTTCAGGACCATTATCTCCGTTACTTCAATACATCAAGGATTTCAGATATGGAAAAGTATACCATTAAAGGTATTCGAATAACATTAGTTTCCCTGTGATTTTTATTTATTTAATTAATTTATTTATTTATTTTCCGCACTTTCCTTAAATAGAAAATACCATTTTTGCCACTTTTTTGTGTTAAAATAATTTATTTATTTTCTCATCTCTCCTTTAATAAAAAAGACCATGTCTACCACATTTGTTTATTGTGCTTCATATATTAATTTTTATATGATATGCTAAGTACATGTACATATGGAATACATTAGTCATGTTCCCGTTAAAAAGAAAGTAATCAAAAACATTTAGAACGAAATGGTAATATTGTTTTTTTGTCATTGAACAGTTTTATGGTGTATCTGATTTTTTAAAACCTGGCAGACTCGCATGCAATTACTAGTTATTGATGAATCACACCGTATTTTCGAGTGGGGGTACGATTTCACACAAGAATATAAACAATTATCTGAATTGCGGAGCTGTTTTCAGATTCCAATTTAGCATTAACTGCCACATCAACCAAAAAAGTTAAAGCTGATATTACGACACACCTTCATCTATCTGATGAAGATATCGACATTGCATACAAACCATAGGCCTAACATATTGCTTCCGATTTTAAAAAGAAAAAGTTCTGAATACGAAATGTCACTGGGATGGCTTATTGACCACATACTCTTGAACGGTAGCAAAGCGAAAAAAAACATCATATGCTGTCGATCTATTGAAATTGTCTCCGAAATTGTCTTAACGTTAATGACTCTATCGGTGCAGATGCATACTTCGATACAAATAAACAAGCTGATAATATTTTGGTAGAAATGTATCACAAAAATACACACCAAGATTCCAAAGAGAGAATAATACTGAATTTAAAAGTGTAAGTAGCCGGATTCGATGCATTATTGCAACCGTTGCTTTAGGAATGGGATTATATATCCGAGATGTACAGCTTGTTGTCCACATCGGCTGTCCAAAGTATATTCTGTCATATTGGCAATAATCGGGTCGTTGTGTGAGAGATGGTAGACAGGGATTTAGCTTAATGTTATATGACGGTTTCAGGCTTGCGCTTGAAACAACGGACAAAGACATGGCAGCAGTAGTGAAAAACGACTTTAAGACATGCATTAGACAATTAATTGTAGAAACTCTTGGCGATGAAAAAATGCCAATGTCCCAAACTTCTTCATGTGAAGGATGCAACCTAAAAATTTGCCTGTGTTTTTCTTGTAAATGTTGTTCAGTATGTGCTTCAAAATGTAAATGCCAAGAGAGGTGCAAGTGTTATGTAAATTCATTTTTATCTACATGTTTGAACGAGTCCGGTGAATGAGGATTGCCTCGCCAGCCAACTGTAAACGTAAATTTGGGGAACACATGTTTTTATTGGATTTATTATTAAAAATTATAATTTCATTATTTTCCTACTTCAAATTCTTACTATGCACAATACTTCATAACTGTATGCCATAATTGTGAAATAGCGACTTAAAAGTTCGCTTCATCCAAAGTTTTGCAACTTACGAAACAATACCATTTGACATTTCCGGAAAGTACTGTTGTGGTTTAAAATGACACTTATTGTCAAAATTTTCAGAATACTTGGATATATTGATCACAAAACACAATAAAATTACTGTAAGTAGCGTATTTGTTACGATCATTACATGCAATTAAGATCCTGTATTTTTTGCATTTGCTACGGATTTTGGCTACTTTGTGATAGGACCTCGCTGTGGCAGCTAGATAGTAAAAATAGCAAATAGAAAACAATAAAGAGTAAACGGTAAAAATAAAAAAAAATAAAAATGTCAGATAATAAAAGAAATAGTAAATATCGCCACCCGAGTTACCATGTGATAGAACAGATAATTGACAATAATTCTAACCTCAATTATAAATTAACACACACTTACCTCAGAAGACAAGTGTTTCACATCAATACTGCATATCATTTGAAAAGTGAAAATAATGAGCTGCTGTCGCTACATCTTGTCGTTTGAATGTCAATAGTATAACTGACCAGTTAATTAAAATTACAGGTAAACTGGACAAACGAGTTTCATATCAATTGATGCTCATCGAAGGTGATTTTTAAAAATACCACGGAAAAGTGAGTGACACAAACGACATTGAATACAGACGTAAAGATAATGTAAGGTATATGTATGTGACAATTTCCGCTTGTGTGTAATATGCCAACCCTCATATTTAACATTTAATAAAAACAACGACACTATTATAAAGAACACTATAATCTTGAACGTTATATTATTTAAGAAATATGTTCAATTTTCGAACATGTAGTACGATATTACTTGGTTTGGGGCATTTTACGCTTTATAAACCGCGAAGTATATAACCTGTTCAAAAGTTAACATATTCTGTATAATCTAATTTTTACAACAACATGTTAATTATTTGTTGGCGAATGAATGTGTAGGCGACTTCACAGCACCAACCCTTGTTATCAAGTATAACCAATGTTGCCCCAGGCGGATCAGCCAATATGATTGCAATATTCAAATCAGATTAAATTATATTAAAATAGTGGTTTAATTTTATTGGTGTTTATTGTCACTTTCATCATTTTTTCCGTTACGGTTGTCAAACGTCGAACTTACCTTAACCATCACCTTAAACTAGCGACCCCTATAATATATTTAATCTTCATGAGACAGAAGTTATAATTAACGTTT
>MJUT01023657.1:240459-267505 GCA_002080005.1 Gigantidas platifrons
TTATTAAACATGAATGAAAAGATTCATTAGTCTGTCATAACACTGTTTACAACAATGTTTATGAATACAGTAAATTGTGGAAACTTAAAGTAAATGTTGAGAAAACAAAAAATATGGTTTTTTCCACGAGTCGAACTGCCGAAAATGTACACTTCCTGTATAATGAAAAAGAAATTTAACTTTGACCGAATTTAATTATTTAGATGTTAATTTTACAAAAAATGGAAAGTTTAAATTAGCAAAAAAAAAAAAATATTGAAAAGCTACAAACGCCATGTATGAAGTTATCAGAAGAGGAAAAAGACATAATCTATCAATCGAATGCTTGTTAGATTTATTTGAAAACCTATGTTATTATATGGCTGTGAAGTTTGGGGATTTAGTGATAATTATGTAATCGAAAAAAATCAATTTGAATTCTGCAAATTAATACTTCACTTGAAGCAAAGCACGCCAAATTATATGATATACGGCGAGCTTGGTCGCTTTCCACTTTATATTGATATAAAATCTAGAGTAATATCCTATTGGTACAAATTACTTACTGGAAAGGCTTCCAAGCTGTCGGCCATATCTTATAAACTCTTCCATAGTTTCTTTTGTAAAATTGGGTAAAATGTGTTAAAGATATATTGGATAATTGTGGCTTATCAAATGTATGGACATTTCAGAATGTAAACTTTAACACTGAGTGGGTGATCGCTTATGTAAAATGACCTCTCCGAGATCAAGAATGGAATAGCAATTTAGAAAATTCCCCAAAGGCATCGAACTACAGATTTTATAAACAAATAGTCTAATTTGAAAACTATTTTAATATTTTAGAAAATAAAGAAATTTTCACTTTCTGCAAATTTAGAACCACCAATACAAAATTACACATATAAACTGGAAGATGGAATAATATCGCAAGGGAAAATAGAAAATGTCAACTCTGTCAAGAAAATCAAATTGGGGACGAATTCCATTATATAATGCGATGCAGTTATTTCCATAACAAAAGAAAATCATGCATTGAAAAACGGTATTTAACTAGAATTAATGTTTTGACATTTAAAGAAATAATAAGTAGTAAAACAAAATCATAATTAAGGAAACTCTGTCAGGTGATCAGAAACATTAATTCTAATTTACTACCTCCTGGGTAATTACTATGGCTATTATTGTATTTATTGTTTTTATTTATTTTCTGTTTATATTGTATATATTGTATCTCAATGCCAATATATTACGATGGTTTATGAGAATAAAGATTGATTGAGACAGACATCATCGGAAAGCATGAAGCAAACTGGTCAACATTTATATGATCTTGGTTTTTCTACAACAGTGACAGTGCTCCAGATAAGGGGAGTATGATAAATGTCTTACATACATATAAGATATCTGTCATTATAGGATTATCTTTCGAATCTTCAGAATATAATACTATCCATGGATTATTCAAAAAGAGAAAACATTGTATTTAGAATGTTATTCATTATTTTTCAAATATATTCTTTGATTAAGTTTTTGGATATGTAATCAAGGAAAAAGGGAATTCACATGCACTCCTATTTCTAGAAAATATGGGGGAAAACTCCGTCAACTAGAATATTATATTGAGTTCTTGCCATTTCATATGCAATAATTTGTGATATATGTACTAATTATTATATGTTTTTCAGCTACCAGACATGATATATAATGTGGCATTACCGACTTGTGTTATATATTCTCGGAGGCGCAGCCGAAGGGAATATATGTCGTAAGCCGGGATCAGACAGGGTATATAATGTGACCTTTCCGACTTATACTATATATTCCCTGAGGCGAGATGGAGGTACTATATATCGTAAGCTGGGAATGTCACATTGTATACCCTATCTGATAGTTGGAAAACAGATATATTGCGTGTTTAACCATTGTTTATTTTTAAATACAGAGTCCAACTGTATTAAATATATGTGTGTCTTTTATTCCCGTTTTTCATATTTCTAGATGTCCCTTTGATATTTATGTTTTTGTATTTAAGTTTTATTGGTGGAGGAAACTAGAGTACCCGTAGAAAACCACCGACCTGTCGCAAGTGATTGACGAACTTTATTATTTAATGTTCATGATTATATTAAGGTTTCATCTCTGCATATAACATTTGCGCATTAACAAAATAAGTACAAAAACATAAATATTAAATGTCATTCAATAAAGAAATATAGGAGACTATGCACATTTAAATAACTTCATAAAATCATAAGAAACTATAATTTCAGTACATATATATGGGAATTGAAAATAATATATATGTACATACTTTTCAGACATTTGGAAACAGGCTTTGACACATATTTTAATCATAGATTAATGCATGCCTTTTTTCCATATCAGGACTGTTATCATCCGAAAGAACGATATCGGCCAGATGGGAATAGCCCGAGGGTTGACATCGGTCGAGTGGTGATAACAGTCCTGATATAGAAAAAGGCATGGATTTATCTATCTATCACATATTTCAACATTGAATAAAAGAGAACGAGATTTACTTCCCACACAGACACCAAACTTATGGATATGAGTGATCGATATTGGTTGAGAGATGATAACAGTCCTGATATGAAAAAAGGCATGCATTGATCTATTTATAAAGAAGCATGAATTCATGTTATCATAGTCTTGCCCCGATATCTTCCCATGGGCTGATACCGATGTGATAATTCCGGTGTTAACGTATAGGCACAATTGACGTAATTACTTATAAATATGTGATAATCATATTTACACTTGAGACTAACAACTACCTCGTGGAAATCCTACTGAACTCAGCTTATTTATGACGCAGAAAATGCATAGGTTATCAGTACCTCTGTTGGTGGAGGAAACCGGAGTACCCGGAGAATACCACCAACCTGTCGCATTTCCAGTTGTTGACTATTCAAGATGATGTAAGTAGATACATTTTTATAATATTTTTGTCTGAAATTTTAGATAAACTGCAAAGTGATGTTTTTTTTATAATATGTTGTGTGTGATATTTAAGATTTCCGCATTAACGAAGAATATATATGTTTTATAATATTGATGTCTGCAATTTCAGATGCAATGTAATAAAATGTGTTTTTTATAAATTTGGTGTATTTTATACGCACCTTTGTTCCGTAATACTTTGGGCATGAATTACATAAACGATCAGTGCAACATATTATTAGCGAAATAAAGACTTCTACAAATAACTGAAAACTGACTAGAAATGTTGGAACGCCCTAACTTTATATTCGTAATAAAATGGCAATAAATGAATTAAAAATGTTTGATTATTCTGCAGAATTCATCACTTTAACTGAGTTGTGACTATTGTAAACAACAGTTCAATAAAACTAATATTATATGTCACATTGTAAGTCTAGAACATTACTGGAGGTTACATTTCGTCAATTGGTACCGAGTTTTAATTGTCCCTGATATGAACTGTTTATGTCTTTGGAATGTCCACATTTAAATTGTCATACCTCTGTTCTCTGTCAAATTCACTCAGGTTCACTCAGTCACTTCTGTAGTTCAGCAGTGAATAGTTATGTGCACAATATCGAAAATGAAAATTAATCACTAGTAAATAAATGTATATTTCTTAGTACTAACAGATTATAAGATTGCAGTAAAACCACAATTCGTCCAGATCGAATCAAGCACTATCAAGGTTAGCATGTATTTATACCTGTTGATTATGTTAATGACTAGGCTTATGGTGTTTAACGCTAATATCAACAATATTTCAGTCACATCGTGGTAGTCAATTGTATTGGTAGAGGTAACCGGAGTACCACAGACATGTCACAAGTCACATACAAACTGTATCACATACTATTGCCGCGAGTACACCTCACCTGCGCGGGATTCGAACTAACACCGTTAGTTGTGATAGGTAATCATAGGTCCTAATACCCAACCATTGATAAGTATACGTTTCTGTCTAACATAAAGTGAACTATTAGATCCCCTATTTAGACAAATAATGGCAACGACATATCATTTGCATAAGAAACAATAACATATATACATCAACAGGACAAAATTTATTGTCATTTCAGAAATGATATTTCCTATCGGTCAACCAGTTCCACAGTGTTGTGTATATCCAAAACAATTGAGAAACAAATGAAGTTACATCACGATAATTAATTACATAGACTATTGTAACCGGGGTCGTACTTTCTATATTGGTGCTGGTGTTTCTTGATTTTAGTGATGATAAACTCCCGATTACGACATATAATTTATTCACTTAATCAAAATATTCAACAATTACAATGGACAATGTCAACATAGCAATCTGAATCCACGATAGTAATTCTTACCAGTTGTCTAGTACTTAATACCTAGGCTGTTCTTAAGTTGTTAACGAACATCAAATTTTACACAAATGTTTATACCCTTAAGAATTTAGAAATTCTCTAATTAACAAACATGTTGTGACATTGACATTGAGTAACAATTTTCACTCTAATTAATACAATAGATAACTATTACTATTTCTCTTATTAGCTTAATATTTCTGCATTATATTATTTTTCACACAATCTATTATATTTGTTTATGGTTACAATATTTATGTCATTTCCATCACAACAAAGTGTGAACGATTAAAGTATTAAGATATTAAATATTTCTTTCAACATGTCTCTCTATGAATTTTCTAAACCATGATTCAAAATGGTAATACTTAAGATTAAATATTAAAAATATAAAATAATAAATACACTTTTAAAATAAATGTCCAAAATATAATGAGTTCAAAAGTCACTCGGTGATACATGCCTTCTCTCCAATTAAAACACGTCCTCGTGTGTGAGCTTAATATCGACCTCTTCGATTGCCTCTGTTTCTTGGGTGGAACAAATTGTCCGTTACTACATTGATAATGACTTTGTGCAAAATTATGATATGGTTGATGTTAAATTTGTCCATAGTTCAAATCTGGCTGGTATTTCTGCTGTAGACCTTTGTGATTTTTAATCATTTCGCTTTGTAGTTGCATTTCTTGCTTGCACTTCGCCAATTCTTATTTCGCACTGACTACTACCTCAATAAATGATGATAACTGATTTTCTACGTTATCTTTTTGATTAAGCAAGTCAAAATATTTCGAATGGTTAAGCACTATGCCATCTATATTTCCATAATTGTTATCCTTTTCTTTGTAATATAACCTTTTTGCTTCAATATGTTCTGTTATAAGTCGATAGTTTTCACTTTTCAATAGTTCTATTTGAAAGTGCATTTGCTAGCTATTAATTCCTGCAAGATCTACTGATTGGAACATTAACAACTGTTCATTAAGTTCTTTGATCTCTTGTTCATATTTTTCTTCACTTTAAGGTCCAAATTCCACTCATTCTTTATTTTCAATATTTTCTCTTCCTTTATGCTTAGCTGATTGTTCTGTTCTTTAATTTTCAAGTCTTTCTCCATAAGTTGTTCTTTCACTTTTTGTAGTTCCATTCTGATGGCATTGTTTGTGTGTAAATTACACATGAAAGCTGTGTTTCTTAAATGCGCAAATGCCATTGGACGTACTTGGTGTTTTCTCCCCACAAATGCTTCTATTTGCTTACTCTCTCTTTATGTTTTTCTTTTCGATTTTTGTTTTCTTTGGTTGCCTAAATTGTTTTTGACATGATGGTTTAAATTTGTATTTACTTGTTCGAACTTAGTCCGGGAAAAACACATTCTTCCATAATGTCACTTCTCTCCACGTTTAAAACATTTGTTATACGTCGCGAAACATACCCATTGATGAATTAATCCACACTTGCCACGGTTTGGTTTTTGACTGGTATAATTTCATAGTCTCCATTGCGGTCTTAAGTTGAATTCCATTTCGTTCTTTGGTTCTTTTAAATGATGTTGGTGTTGGAAGCACTCACTAGCTGCTGATGAAAAGGTACTTGGATTGTGTGATGAGCTGAAAAGTCAACATGCCCGGGTTATCCACCATATGTAACCGGGGTCGTTCTTTCTATATTGGTGCTGGTATTTCTTGACTTTAGTGATGATAAACTCCCGATTACGATATATCATTTATTCACTGAATCCAAATATTCAACAATTACAATGGACAATATCAGCATAATAACCTGAATCTTAGGTTGTTCTTAGAAATTATCTAATTAACAAACATGTTGTGACATTGACATTGAGTAACAATATTCACTCTAATTAATACAATATACAATTATCACTATTTCTCTTATTAACTTAATATGTCTTCGTTGTATTGTTTTTCACGCAATCTATTTTTATTCTTATTTGCTTATGATTACGATATTCATGCCAATTGTATTACAAAACACCATGTATGACCGGGGTTTTGCTACCTGATATCACACGAACATATTGATGGGGAACTAGCTATTTGTCGCAACAAAGATTCAAAATCGCTAGAAGTTTTCCATATTTTTTTACAGCCGTATATATGTCAAAGGCCAACAACAACTGAATATCACAATCATTACAACAATACAAATATCAAACAGATAATTAAAAATGACTGATTGACAGGATTAATGATACATATGCCTAATGGCGATTTATATAACAATTTTCGTTATAGGTTGGAGTTCTTATATCGAATATTAACTAAATTATGATTTATTAAAAGCTTGTCAAGTCCAGTTGTGACAGATTATCAACAATAAGTGTTAATTGAATAATTTTTTCTCTGATCTTTGAGACACACTTATGACTAAAGCGGCATTAATTATTTATACACATGTAGAGCTTAATTTTAATTGTAAAACGCATGTATAGCACGTATTTTAAAAATGGAAATAATAATGAACTATAAAACAAAATTAAATATGAAATATTGAAATAAAGAATGTCGAGAATTACATTGTCCGAGGTACTAAATGTGCGGTTGTATTACCCCGTGGAAACCAAGCTGATTCTCCGAATCATTAGAAACAATTAGTATTTATATATAGATACTAAAATAAAATAAACATAATTGATATTAAGCGGGATAAAACTATTTTTACATTTAGATACAGGCGCACATAAAACAAAATGTGAACATGTCAAATACATTTTCTCTAAGTAGACTGGTTTTTTAAACTAATAACTGCCTATGTGAATATACAAATATCACATTTATTACGATTAAGGATAATAGTTGCACTATATCTGCACCTACACAATTATCACTAATGCGTGAAACTACATGCATGTATTTCATGATGTCCGAAATCACTGGAGAACACAATAAAATGTTGTTGTTTTTTTTCATATTCATATAGTTTCTAACTATATTTTATTAGATTTGTTTTTGCTTATTTCAACAACAGTGTCATATTTCTCGAACAGTCCTATTCCTGGAACATTCGTCCAAACTGCACCTAATCGGAATATATAGCCATAGTACACACGGCGTTTTACTTTCCCTTAATATAGTTGTACATGTCATCTTAGAATGTGATCATACTCAATATCTCTAAAATAAACATTATTACTTAGTATAGATCGTTTCTTGATTAGAATTACTGAAAAGGCATTGTTTTCACTGAAAAATATTTACTATTTCTAAAAAGTACATTCGAACTTTACAAATTGGGATCAAATAAAAATTATAACGAACAGCTTAACAGTATAAATGAAATGCATTTACTATCTACTAACGAACAAAATATAAATAAAATTAGTGTTGCATACTATTGGTGCGTTCACAGTCCTTCCATCGTTAACCAATGGTAATTGTATTTACCATTGGTATGACATTGGTAACAGTGTTCACCGTTGATAGAATTCAATGGTAGCCATTCTTTCAGGCAAACCACAGTGCCGTAAGTTTTACCAACGCGGGAAAATTACATTTCCAAAATTGCAGAAGGAAAGATTGTCGAACTGAGTTTCACAATAATTCCATTGAGTCTGCAAGTTAGAAATATAGATTATCTTTCAGTTGCCCGTGGGTTACGATATTTCTCCACTGAAGAGAGTTAAATTAAAATGTTTAACCACAAGCCGTCAGACGAGTGGTTAAAATTTTTAATTTAACTCTCGAGAGTGGAAAAATATCGTAACCCACATGTGTGACATGGGCAACTGAAGGAGAATTTCTTTCTCCCATTATTTAACACGAACTTTATTTCAAAAGCCGCCAAACGAGTAAAATGCGGGGAAACGCACGAGACATTTAATCCTCTAGAGGATTACATATTTTTCCACCATTGGTTCAGCGGGGTTTTACGCCGTAATAATGGAAGAAATAAGAATTACAAATGCCTAATATGAGGAGACAGATTGGAATTCCTGGCCGATAGTAAGAATATAATTTCATAGATTTTAGCTTGATTAATGGGTATATATGATTCCAAGTCCCCCTTTGACGCCTAATCTGCCAATTTTACTTGGCTGCTGCAAATGGCACCTTCCATATGATTTGGTGGGGGGCTGGGTGTCATATATATATCCGCTTCGTTACGCTCGTTCGAGTTTGATATGGGGGCGTATGTATATTTGCACGGTCACACCTGAGACCTTAACGTGTACTATCCTCTCTGGCCAAACCGTGCACATCCATATTACTGTATGGGGATCTAAAACAGAGTAATTATTTTATTCTACCCCCACTCACCCCATCCGAATATCAAATGGTTGGTGTATTATCTCACCGAAAGACTCCCAGCTCTCGTACCATAGGCCTTTGCACTTTCTTCTAAGCAGTTATGTCCTAAACGTTAGGTGCCTTTAGCAGTTAAAATCACTTATGCTTCATCTGTAGCATATTAGTATGGATATCGTGTGCACTTTAAAAGTGTTTATATAAGACTATGCTATGCTAGCAACGCCGTTATAAGAGGATAGGCCATAATTACAGTACAACTATGGTAAGCCAATTTACAATGGCAACTGTGGGTAACCAATGTTACCCATTGGTATTAATGCCACCATTGGTTACAAAAATGTCGTTCACAGTTAATATGTACCATTGGTACATTTTTCAGACATTGGTACCAATGGTAATACACATAATTGTATCATGGGTAGATGTGTGAACGCACCTATTATCATGCATGTTATGCTTTGTGTCAATAAACAAATGTGGTTTCTACTATAAAGTTCAAAGTACAAAAGGATCATCAATGGTTTAGTAGTAAGCAATTGGCTTTTTACAAAAATATGTTTGTTGACTTTCCGAAGGGTCGTCATTCCTACACTAAAGACCCCAGCCGAATAAAGTTAGGATGACGAGTCCAACCCTTATTCTTTGCTACCAATGCAAGCCACCAAAATACACTGTGTGCTATGTAATTTTACACCATTGCTACTCCTTTTATCAAGTCATAAGGTCGCTTTTTAACGAACAGTGCAACAATGGCACTTAAATATAGTTCAAGAATAAATTGAAAAATCTAAGTGTTATTGCTTGAACTTTTTTCTTTCTAGACTACAGGGTGTGTAAAATGGATATGTATGTGTGTGTTTGTTGTGTTACTATATGTATAATCTAAACATGTTTATCCAAATTAAACCATTATGTATAATTTCATTAAATAATTTATATTTGATGATTGCGTTTTAGTAATTTTCGTCGTTGCCTTGTCCGCTTTTGATGTGCAATGCGTGTATGAAATTCGTGTTGTAACTCTTGTGGTATGTTTGCTTCTGGTTCCCAAGTATTATTTCTACTACTGTAGTCTTCCCATTTTATGATACATTTTCTTATACCATTGTCAATTTTTGTCTTAGTTATTTTCTGAACCATGTACAAGTTTTCGTCATTGTGTATATAATTGTTTGAGTTTCTATTGTCATCATTATTTTGCTGATGTGTGTCGTCATTATTGTCCGTATGTATATTGTCATCCGGCTGCGCAACTGGTTCCTGGTCCTCATCTGGTCTTGTGGATCATAGAAACGTTTTAGTCTATTAGCGTTTGTTGGAACTGGTGCGTTGTCGGGACATCGTCTTAGCATATATTTTTGTTTACCTCTGTCTTCTGTTACGTAGTAAGGTTACATAGTTTTGGTGATAATTCGACAGGGTGCTTTTTATAGTCAAGCCTTACTTTATCACGAACGCCAAAATTTGGTTCTTTGCGTTCTTGCCATGTTGCATTCTGTATTTTTTTTAGCAGTGCTGTCCTCAATTTATGGTGAATTTTATCAACGTACTGCTTTGCATCTGGGCGAACATGCATAGGTTCCGTCAAAACAGTGTCAGTCGGTGTTCTGCATTCCAGACCATAAAGAATGAAGTATGAGCTGTAATTTGTTGATACCGTGGCAATTGACGTATTGATGGTGAAAGCAATACTTGGAAGTAATTCAGACCAGTTCGACTAAGTTCTAATTTTCTCAACAATTGTCTTGTTGTTCCGTTCGCACGGTACTGTTTGTTTGTGGAAGATAAGTAATTGGTCGTGGTACGACTTTAGAATATCGTCGCGGAGTGTGCGAGGTATTGCCTACTGCTTTACAATTATGTCTACTCTATGACCTTTTCCTTTTGGATACCACAGTTGAAACAAAACCTCATCTTCCAATATGTAATCCTCAACTTCTATTGGTTTTTTTAAGCAATGTTTGTATTTTCGGGTAAATTTCTGTTTATGAGGGAGTTCCGAATGTCTTTAAAATCTGCATCTTCTGATTGGACTTTGATACGGGTTTTTTTGGCGTAGTTGTGAGTTCACTTAATTGAAGCGGCTTGATTGAAATCGACAAAATGTGTATCAGTCTGAGTAGTTGATTTATTAGCCGTTAAAGTCTTTGGTTCTGGTTCGTATTGTCTACGGCTTTGTGCATCGGTATTTCCATGACTTGTTCTCTTTTTGTAAACCATTTAAAAATTATAGCCTTAAAGAAACATTGTACACCTTGCCAGTTTTCCTCTGTTTTGAGTCTCTTTTATTTTCTGAAACTGCAACAGAGCTTGATGGTCGGCAAAAAATTTGAATTTGATGCCTGCCAAGTAAACATGGTAGTCTTTTACTCCTTCCACCATTTCTAGTAGTTCAAAGTCTCGGATTACGTAATTGTCTGTGCAATTCGCAAGGTGCGCCCACCATATGAGATAATTTGCTCTCTGCCTTTTTCTATCTTTTTGTCCCAATGTATAGTCAATTGCAACATGTAATGCGTCTGTATACAATATAATGTATCTTGTAAAATCTGGAAAAGCAAGTATTTGTGGTGACGTCAACAGGCGCTACAGTTATTAATATTATTAAATTAATATTTCATTATCACATTATTTTTCACACAATCTATTCTCTTTGTTTATGGTTACACTATTCCAGTAACCAGAATCCAGAGTACCCGGAAAGAACCATCGACCATGGGCAAGCAACTGGTATAACTTTATAATCGTATGAAAATTATCTAATATCCTGTAATAATTCTGCATTAATGTCCCCGTTATTATTTCGTTTATATAATGACATAAAACAAACCAAAACATCACGAAGAATTCATCTGGTTTACCACAAAAATAAATGGTTGACAGTACTAATAACAACAAAACGAAAAATTGCTTCAGTTAACTGGACAATATAACCAACATGAACACGAACCATTCCTCTGGGTTTCCTAAAGAGGAAATGATTGACAATATAGCCAACATAAACACGAACCCCTCCTCTGTGTATCCTCAAATAGAAATGGTGGACAATACAGACTCATTCCCTCGTAACTGCAAAAATTGCAGAAAAAAATTACCCAAACATATTTGTCAAGAAAATCGAATGTATAGTTTGGCATCAGGAAACTGACTATACTGGCAATTCAATCCCAATTTCTCTTCAACGTTTGATGATATTTTCATAATATTATGTACCGACAACGAACCACATATGCAATGATTTCTAAGCAAATTTGAAAATATATCAACATTTATTTATTTGTTCTGCTTGAATATAACATCTAGTTTATGCATTTGAATGTTGGTAAAAATATGACTAGAAGTGATCCACAAGAAAAATATGCCAAAGTTCCATCGCTGAAGCGCTGATTTTGTTTCAAAAATAGGTTTCAATGATATGAATAGAACAAGAAAATGCTGTAACCTTTGATTTGCCTTATAATTACAACCTGATAATATATTAAATAAATAAGTAGCTATATAAACCTTGTAATATATCTTGATTTGCCAGGTAAGACACCAAATCTTTAAATTAAAGAACAAACCAATGAACCTATGTATCAATCTTGTCCGGTAAATTCAAAATAATTGTCCTGTATATTACAACTTTGTAAAATGTTATTCTACTTTGTACTTCAGAAAAAGCAAAAAACAAAGGCGGTCTTAGAGAAATGTTGATGTTTTACTGATTAAAAGGAAACAGACATGATGATGGCATCTCTTGGTCCACAACATTAATAAAATCAAACTCATAAAATCTTTTAAAAAGTAAATATTTACTGGAAACATCATAGTTTCGCCAAAAAAACTAAACAATTTAGAAAAAAACAAAAACAAAACGGAATACGGAAAAAATAACAATTTGAACACTATGGTAACAGTCAAATAGAGTATAGATTGTCATCAATAGTGAAAACGACTTGTCCCGTAGGTTAGTTAATGTTGTATGTTTCTGTATAAATTCATCATTAGAAACACGGCACAGTCGACCTCATTTTCTAGTGGTTATTGGGTACTGGATTTTGCGAATTATATCTTTGCTGTTAATCCATGACGTGTCCTGTTTGTTTGGCCAACGAAATATGTTAACAACCTTGCCGCTCTCAACCATAAAGTCAATATGTAGAGTCTTATCACTGACGTCGTCCTCTAAAACTTTTCTGATGTAGTAACTTCTATCATAAGCAGCTAGAACATAATCGCCCTTGCTCATGTAATTTCTTCATTCTGAACAGGACTTGCATTGTTGTCACCAACCTCAATTTGTGTATCATGCACGGGATGTTCAGTCTGTTTTAGCAAGACAACGCTGTCCCATCCGCATGCAGATACTCCATGAAATCGATCTGCACTATTAAATCAGTTCCAGATGAGCAGGTGGTGTTTCTTTTTATCAAATTGCCATGATGATCTGTTGAAATAGCATGCAAAGTCATCGTTCCATTTACTGGTTTAATGACCGCTTTTCTTTCTTCTGTTTCGGCATTTGTCATCTCGTATTCATCAGTAGTGATCAGCTGGTATTCGATCTGACCCTTAGATTGTGTGACCCAAGCAAAAAATGTCCATGGCATCTTGTATTACCGCTTTTTCCTGTTTTACTGCATTATCCGTGTTTCTTTTGGTGGTGTCACTGATCAAATCAAACACATCCAGGTATTGGGATGACGGGGAGTCTGTCCAAAATGTACATGTTTCAGTTCTGGTACGTAATTCTTTACAGTATTTACTAATTTCTTCACAATCGCGTAAACCATTGCGGCATTGTTGTGCAATACTTCCGATAAAAACACCAAACTGTTATGACTTAGATTTTTGTTAGCATCTTTGAAATAAATGATAGTAGGATAGGGGTGACCATTGACGCATTCCAATGCACAGATTGTATCTCCTCCATTGTTTGACAGTTATAGTTCTCACTGAAATCCATTTGAATAAGAGCATGGTTGACAGGTAGTTGATCTTCCATTTGTTTTACATACTTGTACTGATGGGCCACTCTCTCTACATTAGTAACAAATGCTGCAAATTCATCTTTCACGATTGCTATGAATTCGGTTTTTGTTAAATTATTTTCTACAATTCTCATGCGTTCCTTTCCGTTCTCAAGATTCACACGTTTCCATTGTTGGAACGTGATGTTTTCGTCGGGAATATTTTCCAACATGTCCTCTAATTTATTTTCAGAATCTTTATACGTATTTACAAATGTTTCTGGTCTCGTCACAGTAGATACCGCAAGAGTTTGCAATGTTCTTAGTTTGAAACTGATGTTCTGATGCTTTCCACACAAGCAAATACTTCTAGACGCAAAATTGACAAGGCTGATATGTCATTCACGTAGTCGACATAATGTGGAGAGAGATATTGAGAAATTAGATTCGGCTTTGTACTCCAGATGTAGGTTGTGTAAATAATCATTAAGTACTCGTTTATGATGTTTACCTTTTCCTACTTTCACAGCGTATATCTTTCCTGGTAAGATACGAGAGTTGTCGTATCTGATTAGAAAACCCACAACATCTTGTCTCAATCTATCTGCTTTTTGTTTCAAAAGTGTTTTCTTTTTTCAACCTTAAATCCTTGTCAAATAAGAGCTTGCGTCTCTTCAACGATGTCATGCTCTGCATAAGAGTTTTCAATCTATACTGTTTTACTATATTTCCAAATACGACTTTACGAACAGCATTTTTTCTGGTTGGGTTGTCATCTACTGCTACCTGAAGTTCCTAGTTCAAGCAATCGTTGTATATGAGACGCTTCAATTCCGTATGTCCGGTACACTCTTTTTAGTCTTGATTTCTTTAGAATAAGTTATGTTTTACTTCTAGGTGTTTGTGGGTTTGCTGTCTTAGTCTGAGTTCTGCAGAGAGGCTTTTGTATTGTTTTTAATTTTTTCCTTAAGTTTTCATTTTCATATTTCAGTTTTGATATTGTTTTGTATAATCTCTTTAGGGCATTAGACACCCTTCCCCTTTACCTTGACTTCCACTGGGATAATGAAAAGGAAGTTGTACTGTCAAACTCAATTCGTTAGTGGTGCTGCTGACTCCGTTATTATCGCTCTCCTTGCTTCCACTTGCCACGTGTTATATTGTATTTTGATTTTCATTTACATCTCCCAAATAGTCATTATTGTTCATATCTGTCTTGTGCGTTCTGTGAACTGTATGTGCTGCTCTACGGTTTTTGTCATGTCTCTTTTTTTTCATCATCAGCCAGCATCTCTATTGGCTGAAAGTATCCCTTGATTCGCCCCCTTTCCATATTCAACCATCGCTTTCTAAGTTGTTCTTTCTTCCTGGCTCTATATTATTTCATGCGTTGAGATTTTGATTTGGCCATACTGAAATATATAATTAAAAACTGATCAGCATTTTTGCTAGTGCAGTAACATAGATTTATTTTCAACCTAATCTACTCCTCCAAAGTTTTAAGCAACGATATTCACATTCATGTATTTACTGCATGTCTTCGATTGTTTAAAAACAAATAGCATCGCTATCGAATATGTTTTGCTGATTTATATGTTTTGAAAATATTATAATTTACTGGGCAATCCTTCTCTAATCTACGGAAAAAAGTCTTACTTTTGATTACAATATACTTTTGTCTAAATATGGGCAATAAATGTATGCCAGAGAAACAACTTTGTATACCACTTTGGTTATGACAACAGTTTTCAGCTCAATATTTATTTTACTACAGTTTTCCAACCGAGTTTTTTTGTCAAAGATTAACAAAATATCCGAATTACTATTTTAGAAAAAAACTTTACTAGTAAAAAAAACAATACTTCAAAGCAATGACCTAATGCTGTTGTATAAACATCATTCAAACATATAGATTGCTCATTTATATTTTCATGTATATATGAAATGTAATTGGTTTATTTATACATAAGCAATTTCTACATTTCGCAAAACAAACAGAAGTAATTATATAGGAATACTTACATCAAAGCAGATATTTAGCTTACGATGATTTTTGTCCAAACCAGGCATACACGTGACTTATAAACATTCGGTAGTGATCTAACTACCACAAAGATTTATTTGCAACAAAGATATGTCTTAATTATGAATTAATACTGCAAATTTGATATAGTTTGTCTCGTTAATTAGGTCCTGTAAATTATAATTTTATTATGTTGGTTTACGTTGTAGGTGAATTTGAAATTATTTCAATTGTTACTAAATATTTATGGATTAACAAGTACGTATTTGGACATGTTGTATGTTATGTAACAAAACAATGCTACCTTAGACTTTACTAACCTTATAACAAAAAGTCACGTAGATCATAAATGTATTTTTCCTAGTTATTTCTGTCGTTTTACGGAATTTATTTTCACCTAAGCGCTATTTTCCCAGATGATGTTGAATTTTTTCAGACATTTCATGTTATGAGTATTATATATGCAAAGCAAATAATCTGTCTTCATCAACCAGCCCCTAACATATAGCTAGAAGATTTTAGACAGTTTTGGAGACAACGGAAAATTTACCAAAATAATTTGTGTTGTCTAATGGTAATGGTCGTATTTTCTTTAAATGAAAGAATCAAGGTCAGTGCTTTTGAACGATGAACATTGTCCATTAAAGTGATAAAAATCCTAGTTATTTACCTGAATATATAGCCATTTTATATTGGCGACATCGCTATGTCGTACCCCTTTGTACAGAAACATGCTTAATTTCTGTTCAAGTAGTCGTTTCTGGACTCTAGGAAATGTGTATTCTTGAGAAAATTTGTATACCATGTAGACAAAAAGAAAAAAGTAATCAATGGAGTAAACTAGTCGTTACTGGGATGACCTTTATCATCGGAGACAGCAACTGTCGCGGTTCCGTCAGAATGATTCTATAACCAACATCAACACGAACCCCTCCTCTGTGTATCCTAATATATTCAATGGTGGACAGTATAGCCATCATAAACACGAACCCCTCTTCTGGGTATCCTCAAATATAAATGGTGGGCAATATAGGCAACATAAACACGAACCCCTCCTCTGGCTATCCTCAAATATTCAATGGTGGACAATATAGCCAACATAAACACGAACCCCTCCTCTGGGTATCCTCAAGTATAAATGGTGGACAATATAGCCAATATAAACACGAACCCCTCCTCTGGGTATCCTCAAGTATAAATGGTGGACAATATAGCCAACATAAACACGAACCCCTCCTCTGGCTATCCTCAAATATTCAATGGTGGACAATATAGCCAACATAAACACGAACTCCTCCTCTGGGTATCCTCAAGTATAAATGGTGGACAATATAGCCAACATAAACACGAACCCCTCCTCTGGCTATCCTCAAATATTCAATGGTGGACAATATAGCCAACATAAACACGAATCCCTACTCTGGGTATCCTCAAATATAAATGGTGGATAATGTAACTAATCACAACATGACGAAACACTGTTCTGGCTATCACTCAATAGCATTAATGAACAATATAGCCAATGGCAACAACACAAGACATATTTTTACTAACAGAGCTTACAAAATGAAGAAAAAAAAAACAACTACAGAAATCGGTGAAAATATATACTATGGTTTGGGGCAGGTACACACATATTGCGGGAGTTAAACCTGATAAAGGGGGTGTAACATTGTTAAAACTATTTGACTTAAGATTCAATACAAAGCATATTATTAAAAAAAAACTTTCATTTATTTTAAACAACAGTACCATATTCATGTAAAATAGTTTTAAAACTTGCTCACCTTTTACATACGTTAGATATTCAAAGCATACAAAAGTGGTACGTATTCATGTGATTATGTTTAGAGTTTTAAGGTGTAGCGATGAAGCCACCAATTTACAACGTTTACCTACGGCAATCAGATGATACCATTGAACGATAGGCTAGGAGCAGCTACATGCTAGGGTTAGTTTCTCCCATTTTCATTCATAATCAGAAAGCAACTGATGGTGGCTTAGGCTTCAACAATATTTCAGTTATATCGTGGTAGTCAGTTGTATTGGTGGAGGATACCGGAGAAAACCACCAACCTGCCGTAAGTTACTGACAAACTTTGCCGAATAATGTATCGATGGTACCTCTCCTGGGAAGGATTCGAACTCATAACGTTAGAGGTTATAGCCACCGATTACATATGTAGTTGTAAATCCAACTATTACGATTACGACCACGAAGGCCCCTGAAAAACAATGGAGAAAATGTGTTAGCCATACATTAATGTAATACTTTCTTCATATTTTTCCAGGACGTATAAAGACCATTCCAGTGCCATTTAAATATTCTCTTTATTTTGCTATTTCAATTGTGCTGTTTATTATTTTCGTGGGAACAGATTATTATTTCAAGACAAAACCTACCGTTCCTTGGCCTCCTTTGCCACCTAGCCATACCTCCAATAATAAGTCATTTGTAAGAAACGGTACTGACAAATCTCGCAAAAAGCCATTGAACGGTAAAGACAAACCTACTAAGATATTTAAAATGTTATGGTTTTTGACACCAACTTGGTTGTCGGAGCAAAAACCATATAATGGATTATTGTGAATTTAAGAATTGCGAAATTTCTTTCAATAAAAATGACATAGAAAATAGTGATTTGGTTCTTTTCAACCATGCAGAAATGAATATCCAACCACCCGTAAAGAGAAGCAATCAAATATGGGTGTTTTCGTCTCAGGAATCGCATTCCCATACGCATAATTATTATAGGCAAAACCAATGGGTCGATAAATTTGACTGGAAATTTAGTTACAGACCTGATTCAGAGGGTTATGGCCCTTACGGAAACATTGTTCCAAGGGAGACAATAAAAGAACGAAATTATTCCGCAATATTTGAAAAAAAAATCAAAAGATGTAGCATGGGGTTGTGAGCAACTGTGAGACAAAATAGAAGAGGAAAGAATAAGTTCAGAAAATGAGGAAAATAATTAATGTTGACATCTTTGGGAAATTCTATGTGTAAAGATTACATAACTGAAAAATATATATGATTTATTCAAGGATGACACTGATTGTGTTCCTGTTGTCAGAGGTGCTCCGAACGTCAAAGGAATGTTCCCAGCAAACACATTAATATTAGCTGTAGATTATAACCCACCAGATGAAATAGCACATTATCTAAAAGAATTAGGAGCAAACGAAACTGCATAGTTATCATACTTAAAGGGAAAAAAATATATATATAAATATATCAGATTTTTTGGTACTTGGAATGTGTTCATTGTGTGATAAACTTAACAATAAGCTTAAGAGAAGGACACCAATTAATATACTTCAGCTAATGTCCAATAAACAATGTGTATTACCTAATGAATTTTAACTAATACAAATTATATTTTATTGCTAGTCAATGTATTACATTATTTTAGTTGAATATTATACATTTAATGCATGCTGGTGACGGAAATATGAAAATGTATCCACCCAAGAGTAGCATGTTGCATGAGGGCAACGTCAGAGGGACATATGCTACTGATGGGTGAATACATTTTAATATTTCCAGAAACTGCATGCTATAAATGTTTTATCATCCCTCCCTCCCGCTATATCTACATACTGACTCCATAAACAAAAGTCGTATCAAAGTTCGCGTGAGCTGAGCAGGACTTATCAACAGTCAGCAGGAGTTATCACCGAATTCTCCCAACATTTAAACGATAATTCATGTGATGATGACAAAGTAAATAAAAATCAGCATCATCAGCTATGTAACATTTCATTTTTTAAACATAAATCAAATTAGGAACTGTTGTGTCAGAAATATCAAGAAACATCATCCTACAAAAATGTACTTGACACAATTACTGATAACCTCTGCTGGGACTACTTTTTTTATGTCATAATCGAGATCATGACGTTTGTGCTTTCTAAATCGAAACGTCATTAGTAAACACAATATTTAATGAAAATGGGTGGATCCGCCGACTTTGATATTGTAATAAAAAAAAGGAAAAAAAAGAACAACGAATATCACCATTAAAGGGCAAAATTCAACAATCTTAACATTTATATAAACCCGTAAAAATGACTGGTATATTTGCAAACTACTTATGAATTATATTTTGGGGAAGAGTATTTTTAATATTTTTAATATTTTGAGTTATGTAATTTTTCCCGCGAAAATGCAAATATCGAAACATATATATGTCTCCGTGTATTTAAAGACGATAAACATGTCATCTGAATGTGAATATGATTGATACTGAAAAAAATATCAGCTTGCACCACAGAATATGAAGTTTGTGACTCGTTCGCTTCGATCACTTGTTAACAAACTTCATATTTTGCTATTTTCTGTATCAATCAATTCACATCCAGATAAGATACACTTATTATACCGAATGAAACCAAGAAAACACATAAATGTATAATACTGCTGGCAAACATATTTTCAGTCCATTGGAACGTTGTCTCAGACATTCAAAAACCATATCCACAACAATGAAGAATAAATTTGTTGTGGTGATTGTAACGGTCGCCTGTAAGTGATGCGTTGCGAGTTCCTCTGAAGTTTTCCTGTCAAAGAACGATAGCTCTGGCGGGAAAACCCGCGAGGCTTCAGGGGTGTGGAATATTATTTTTATTTCACGGAATATCATCTTTGTCCTGTGTGATCACATGTTCTCATTTTTACACATTGTCCAATCAAATTAATCTATTTATGGTAATTAATATATGAGGTATAATAATACTTTTTATAGAACGTCATGTGACTCGTTTTCAGCCTATCAACGTTTCCAAATAATATACAAAAATGATAAATAAATATATATATATACAGTGGATCCTGTCTAATCCGACACACCAAGGGACCAGGGAAATGTGTCGGATTGTACAGGATGTCGGAATACTCAGGTTTTATTTTAATTAACAGAACTACTTTGGGACCATAAATTTTTGTCGGATGTCACAGGATGTCGGAAAACTCAGGTGTCGGATTAGACAGGTTCCACTGTATATATATGTATATATTCCTTATACTTATAAATGTAAACAAAAGAGAAACGCTAATAAAACATATTGGCTATAGCCAAGTGTCATATAAAATATATAGAAAACAATACTTACCAGTTGGTAAACATCACAGATGCTTCCTTTAAAGAGGTATTATTTGACAAATCGTAATTTTTTGTTACCCATACAAACTATCAGATATGATTGATGCCTAAATAAAACGTTGTTATGTAACTTATAAATGTGTTGAAATGTACGCGCATCGGGTGGAAAAGCGTGCCACTGCTCGTGTTTTGAGATCGATCAAGACATGGACGCCATCTGATTAATTATTGAAATTGTTTACGAAGTTTGTCGAATCGTCATTAAATCAGTACAACAATGCACTTATTTCTTATTTTTTGTGAATCTGCTTTTATTCGGCGTTAATTACTTACAAAGAACCATGCAAGTTGGCAGTTAATAAACCACAAAATACAAATTATTCGTTTTTACCTGTCACTAGTAAGGTCAATTGCATACGGAAAAGGCGAGGTCAAATTATTTGCTTGCAAGCAGATAAGTAATCGATGGTAATTTTCGTTCTCAAAAGACGGAAAGTGGTCGATAAGCTGTTTAATGTGAAATAGTTACCTTAATTTCTTCATTTTACAGCTATTTACCAATTTCCAAAGCAAATAATGTTTTTGGTTAAAATCGTAGCTAATGCCACTTTAAGTATTTTTTGTTTGTTTTCACGATCACTGCATCTAAAATATGTTCAATTTTCATAATGTTTATACTAATGTTACACTATGAATCAAATTTATGGTTAGAATATTATCCTCATGTTAAATATAATCATGTCTGTATTGAGTCGCATAAATGTACTTTTAAAGGTCAGATAGTCTGTATTAAATATATGTCGAGGCCAGTACATGATTAATTAAAAAAATATATTACGATACATACACGAAAGAGTTCGCATGCTATTTACGGGTATAGAAATATGTGAAAATGATATTAAATGTTGCATATTTGTAATATTGTGTTGATATTGTAGATTAATTATGTTTTTGCCTGTTTGACAAAATTAGAATTGTTATATATAAAAAACAAAATACTCATGATAGTGTGTAAATGTTGGATATTAAGCCTTTTTTGTGGTTAAAAAAATATAATTGTTACATATCAAATTACAAATCTTATCTCATCAAAAATGTCTGTCAAAAATATAATAGATTTATGTAGCTTAAATGTAAACGGCTTCCAAAACAGAGAGAAAAGAGGTCGAGCTGGATAATGGGGCAAGTCAATGAAATGTGATATAGCTTATTTTCAAGAAACACATTTCGATCAGAATATTGAAAACGAAATAAATGTAAATACAGAGTTTAACGTTTATGGTAGTATAAGAACATCTGCTAGTAGGGAGTCGCGATAATTATTAATAAAGCAGTCAATTATAAGGTCATTGAAAAGTTACTGATGAAAATGGCAGAATTGTCTTATTAAATGTACAGATAGATGATGCAATGTTTAGTATGCATTTATGCACCAAATAACAAAACTTTAAGAAACATTATTTTTAAAAAAGTAAGTATTTTCTGTAAAGAACATGGGACGGGTATTCTTGTGGTCGGGGATATTTTAACGAGATAATGCAGTACATAGATCATAGAAGTTTACGTACAGGTAATGCTTGTAAACAATCAGAAAGTAGTTTAAAGTCCTCTATGAAAACTAATAAGTTAATTGATGTCTGGAGGATATATAATGAAAACAGACAACAGTTTACATGGCATAGGAAAGACAAAACACAAGCTAGTAGGATTGACATGATTCTTTCAGGAAAACAATTTTTCATCGCTTGTTCAAGGCTGTAAAATTAAACCTGCGGTGATACAGTATACTGATCATCAAAGTGTAGTTTTAGCCATTTAGTCTGGGGTGTCTGAAATGGCAAGAAGGTATTGGAAAATTAATAAGTATGTAATACACGAATATGATTATAAACAGTTAATAAATAAAGTAATTGATAAATACTTAATACAGTATCATAGTAATAAAATCGATATCAGATTACTATGGGACGCTATGATCGAAAGTTGAAATTCGAGAAGTAACCACTATGTATTGTAAAAATAAATCAATATTAACTAGAGAACTTAGACATAAATTAGAAAATGAAATAGAAAAAAAAATATCAGGGTAAGGGATAATCAAAGCGAGGAAAACGATAATTTAAATCAAGTTATTCATAAATATATGACCAAAAAGCTAAAGGGGCACAGATTAGATGTCCTGAGAAATTGGTGGAATTTGGGGAAAATAACAACTCATATTTTCTAGATCTGGAAAACCAGAGACAAATTAAAAAGTCAATAAGCAAATTAATAGATGAAACCAATGAAAAAATAACTGACTAACTGACCAGATGTACATTCTTAGTGCTTTTAAATCGTATTATGCAAAATTGTATACTACAAAATATCCTGATGAAAATCTTACCAAAAATGATATTTTCGATACAGAATTAGAAAACAGGCTTCAGGATCAGGATCAATCAATTTGTAGGTAACTGAAGAAGAGTGTTCTAATGCAATAAATAATATGAAATCAAATAAAGTCCAAGGTTTGGATGGAATAACAGTAGAATTTTATAGAGAATTGTTGGGAAAGTCATTTTTTTAATTGATGTTCAAATTAAAATCTATGATGAAAAGAAACTGCGTTTTTCTCAGCGGACTAGTGTTTTATCATTATTCTTTAAAAAGGGGGATACCTTAGTTCTAGATGACCATAGACCAATTTCTCTTTTAAATGTTGATGTAAAACTTCTTTCGAATGTTCAAGCACAGTGTATAAAAAAGTTTTGGAAAAAATTGTAAATAATGACCAAACTGGATATATTAAAACAGGTTCAATGGCTTCATTCATAGTCAAATACAAGACATTATTGATTTTACTAAATCTTATAATGTTGATGGGGCAATAGTCTTTCTTGATTTTAATAAAGCGTTTGACTCACTTGAATGTACATTTATCTTGACAACTTTAAACCAGTTTGGTTTTAATGAATCTTTTATAATTTGGGCTAAAACTGTATACAGTAATATTCAAACTTGTGTAATGAACAGTGGTTGGATATCAGAGATTTTCAAAAACTCGCGCGGTATTCGTCAAGGTTTTCATTTATCTGCTTTGATATTTGTTTTATCAGTTGAAATCATGGCTCTTCGAATTCGAAATAATAAGGATATCGAGGATTGTCAGATAAAAATAGATGAACAAACACATAGCATTAAAATTTCGCGCAATTTTCAGTTGACACAACACTATATTTTAACGATATATCTGTTGCTATGAACGAAATTGAAATGTTTGGTGCTTTTGCAGGTTTAATGATAAATATAAATAAGACAGAGGGGTTATGGGTTGGGAAACTAAAACACAGTAAAGATAAGGTAGAAAATATTAAATAGACAAACAAACTAATAAAGTCCGTAGGTATTTATTATGGTCATGATTACATAGAATTTGAAAAACTTAATTGGGAAAACAAATTTAAAAAATGAATAGTTTATTTTTGTCATGGTCAAAGCGAAATCTCTCAATATTGGGCAAAGTACTAATCATTAAAGCTTTGATTATACCTATTTTTACTTTTATTGTTAGTTCATGTGCTATTCCAGAAAAATATAAAAAAGCAATAGAGAGTAAGTGTTTTAAATTTATATGGAATGGGAAACCAGATAAGGTAAAACGAAATATAATGATAAGAGATTTTGAGAAGGGTGGGATGAAAATGATGGATATAGAAAGTTATTTTATATCTTTGAAGGCCTCAGGGTAAGTAGATTAGCTGACTAAAAAATTTCGAATTGGAAACTGATACCACTAAAATATTTAAATGTATTTGGGACAAAATGCTTATTTTTAATATGCACATAGATGTGAAAACCCATAAACAGTTTCTAAATAATATCCACAAATTTTACCAAAAAAAATAATTTTGACGAGCTGGATAAATACAGGTGGTGGTCAATTAAGTTCACCATTAACACTTAGTAATGTAAGAAAGCTAATTTTATGGGGAAATAAATTTATTATATCTGAAAAAAATATTTATTTTTTAAAAGAATGGATTAATAGTGGAATATTTGTTTGTTTATGATATAATAGATAATAATGGTAAAATTACACAAGAGTTTATTCTTCACAAGTTAAAAAATAAATTTAATTGGATATCTGAATTTAGTTTTCATAAACAAGCTTTTCCAAAGAATTGGATATACATTTTAAAAACAGAAAGCTCAGTTAAAATCAATGTAAATTTCAAAAAAGATTATTTCATCTGAAGCAATCAATTTATTAATTTAACTACATTGCCTAATTATTTAGTATATAATAAACTAGTGAATGAAGAAAACAAGCTTAAACTGTTCAGATGGAAACTTTTGCATTTTATTATTTCAAATAAAGTTTTTCTTTTCAAATGGAAAATTGTTGGGAATAGTTTATGTAATCTCTGTAAATAAGATGAAGATTACTCTCATTGTTTTATTACGTATGCCTTTCTAAAAGGGTTTTGGACAAAATTTCAGAATTTACTCTAGGGTTTGGGTATAGAAAACAAAATTACTTGATAGAAGAAAGGTGAAACAGTGACATCCTCTTTAAAAATTACTTCTGTTTCTTTAACGTCTTCTCTATGCAGCCACAAACATATCCATTGGCCGTACAGTCCGACATTGTAGTTTATTTAGTTATGCCAAAACATGTTCAGTAAAATAAACCTTTACATAATTAAAAATTGCACTGCTAAAATCGTATTTAAGCATTGACATAAACATATATTTTTGTCAAATATATACAATAGGATTGATCACAAGTTTTACAACTTATATGAAGTTATCTCCAGTAACATACAAACATAGGTCTGACGGAAAATAAGTGTATAATCATTAATGGTATCGCAAAATTAAACAATAACAGTTAGTAAAATGGGAGGGGGGAGTTATGTTCCTTCAGGGAATCGCCTACTGTTCTTCGTGAATGTCTGTACTGCTTTCGATAACAATATATGTTGGGCTTGGGTTTTATTAGAATCTCCAAATAGTAAAATTATAATATCTCTCTGAAAATCATGGTGGTGCAAAAAATGCAAGAGAACTGTCCTCTGTTCGATATACAAGCGACAGTTCAAGAAAGTGGGAAGAGTCCTCCCTGGTAAATCCACAAACACATCTCGAATCTGTTATTATATTGGATCAAAATAGATCATACTTGAGCGAGCTACAACTACGACGTAATCTTGCATATACAATATTATGTCATCTATCCCCGACTAAGAAATGAGCCGGAATTTTAGCGAGTACAACTTTATGTTTAAGGTTAATTTTAAATAAGTCTGATGTTCTGGTATTTCTGGTGACATTGTCTAGATTGTTCCAAAGATTTATGACAGGCGGGATGAGCGAAGATTGGTATAACGATAAGCGACACCTTGGGACAGTGTAGTCATTTCTGTTTCGAACAGGGTAACAGGGTAGTTTGTAATATCACGAACCAGAGGGGATAATAAGTCACACAGATAAGATGGGGCGTGTCCATGGTACATATTATACATTAAGCATAACTTTTTGCATTCCCGTCTACTTGATAATTTTTCCCATCTCGTTTCTTGATATAAAGAATCCCTACTTGAATACGCAGTTAACCCAGTAGCAATACGCCCTGCTTCTAGTTGTGTTTTTCTAGTCTGTCGTTGTCCGTCTGTGAACAATTGTCCCACACTTCGCAAGAATATTCAAACAAAGGTCTAATAAAAGTTAAGTAGATTTTTTCAAGAATTCCCCGTTTTAGAATAAATTTCAATTTTCTTAGAACTCATAATTGCTTGGATGCCTTAGATAGTATGTAGTCAATATGTCGTGTCCATTTACCGTCAGACATGAACACGATATCCACGTGTTTATGGAAGTCAACGGATAGTATGTCGGTTTGTCCAAACTTGAAGCTAAGTTTTCCTTGTCGTCTGTTATCAAATAGCATGATGTCAGTTTTATCTGGATTGAACCAGTCTTCACTTCACTTTTTAATGTTTGAGAGGGCAGAATTAACCATGTCCTGCAAATTTTGTAGATCGCTACTAATATTTCCAAGAGATGTAACGTCCGCAAAAAGTCAACATATACCGTCTGTGTGGTCAGCTATGTCGTTAATATAAATTAGAAATAGTATGGGACTAACACTGATCCCTGAGGGACACTAGCGTATAAACAACCAACCTCTGATTCTGTGTTATTCAGTACAGCTTTCTGTTTTCTGTCAGTAAGATAAATTTTAAACCATTCCAAGATGTCGCCTCTCACGCCATATTTCTCTAATTTGTAAATTAAGCCTCTAATCCAGACACGATCAAATGCCTTACTTACATCGCAAAACGTCAATGTCAAAGGAGTCTGATCTTTTTTCAAATGCAGTCAT